>DWHP01004491.1:0-12539 GCA_018247895.1 Parnassius honrathi
CAGACTTAAAGACAAAGAAATTAAGGATTTCTTCGACCTTTACTTGTTTTATGAATTCACTTGATAAGAGTTTCGATAAATCACTTCTTAATTTGTTGAACTTAGGTTTAAATTGGTTTAACATGTCGATATCGCACCATAACTTAGTTTTGTCTTTAACAAGTTTTATTAACCTAACCTCTTTGAAAAAATGAAAAATTTGTTTATTTCCACATCGAAGGGTTGTATAGATTGTAACAGGTCCGTACATATGAAATTGGCGTTTTGTACGGGAGGAATATAAAGTCAATTTTTTTTCATTTAATTTTAATTAATCAAAGTATGCACCGTTGTTACCCATGCACTTTTGCCATCTCATAAGTAGTTCATTGATCCCTTTACTAAAAAAAACCATGGGGGCAAGAATCTATAAACAAGAAGTTGTCTAAATTCCAGAAAAAGTGGTAATCTGTGGGAACAAGGTCCGGGGAGTACGGTGTATGTCGCAGACGTTCCAATTGTAGCTCATCTAACTTAGTGGTTGTTTGTTGTGCAGTGTGTGGTCTCGCGTTGTCGTGAAGCAGCAGTGGCCTAGAGTGATTGACCAATCTCGAATGTTTAGCGGCTACTTCTTCCTTCATGGTTTGAAGTTGCTGACAAAAGATATCTGCCGTAATCGTTAGACCAGATTTTAGAAAGCTATAGTGAACAACACCGGCACTAGTTCACGAAACACTCACAAGTAACTTTTTCTGAGTCAAATTTTGTTTAGGGCAGGATTTGGCTGGGTCTCCGGGGTTCAGCCACCGCGCCGAGCGCTTCCGATTATCGTACAGTATTCACTTTTCATCACAAGTAATGATTCGATTTAAAATCCCTTCATTTTTGTATGTGTGGAGCAAAGTGACACAGCAGTCGAAGCGTGTTTGCGATTCACTCAATTCATGAGGTACCCGTCGTTCAAGTTTTTTTTACTTTCCGGATTTACTTCAAGTGGATTAATACAGTTTTATCACCTACTCCGAAGCCTGCAGCTATCTCTGAAGTGCTTTGTGTTGTATCCGCTTCCACAATAGCCTTCAATTCTTCATTTTCCACTTTGGTCTCCGACAATCCACGGGGTTGGTCCCGAAGGTCGAAATTTTCAGAACGAAAACGTTGAAACCAAAAACGTACCGTGCTTTCTTTTGCCACAGTAGCGTCGTACATATCATTTATCCTTCGAGCTGTTTCTGCAGCACTGCACTGGTACCACGGTAGATATCGCACCCGTAAATATACCGATATTTCATGTTTTCCATTGTGCGGTAATAAGCAGCGCCAAAGAAAAAAATAATAAGGAAAAAACAAATTAATGACTGTTTTCAAAACTCAAATGTACGGGATAAATGAATTTGAAAATTTGAATTTGGAGTTCTTAACTAAAGGGGAGACATTTCAGATCAAATTTGTCAGTACGACAAAGCGCTAATTTCATATGTAAGGATACAACATAAACATACATAAACAACTCAAAGGCAATAAAATAGTCATAGAATAGTCTTATCTCTACAGCATATGATGAAAATCTATGGTCTTATCCCACCAACTAAGCTGGAGTGTATTAACTAAGGTAAGTAATTCTGTGGTCCCCTCCAGACACATGCCAGTCATGTGGGCTTGCTACGAATTTCTTTCATACATGGCTTTCATAAATTTCCACTGGGTCGACGTGCAGTTAATAGGTTACGCAGGCTTTTTAATGTAGGAAGAAATCATATGAAAGAAAAATATATTTATATTGCCACATAACCACAACGCCGCATTGTACGTAATTATTTTAATTTGAATTTTAACGTTATTAAATAGTACTAGACGGTGCTGAACGTTACGAAAAGGAGTCGCACTCAGCGTTTTGCGCGGCGAACCACATCCTCTGTTTTTCAGTGTGACCCGTTTCGTCTCCTCCGAGTAGTTCGAGCAGTTTTAATATATTTTTAAATAAATCTTAACAGTAAATAGCAAAACAATGAAAATGACGAACTAGAAACTACATAACTTGTGTTCTAATTATTAAACGTAATATGTAGACAAATATAAAAGGATAGCGACGAAACCTAAATACAATGTCTAAATAAAAGGTGTTCGATCTGTTTCTGATCATTAAAATTTGTGTACTTTGGGATAACGGAATACTTGAATTAAGTTTTAAACCACTTCCCGATGACTATCAAAAGCCCTCTACTGAACATAATCCTCTCCCATAAATTATCTTAAAGGAGGAGTATTTACCATAGTTGCCACACTTGGCATGTGAGTTGGCAACCACAGTCCGTATTATTTAGTTGAGTTGTTATCAAGTAAATGCTGCTCCCGGCTCCTGTTTCATTTAATTATATTGCTCCTTATACTACCCACAAATAACAACCCCAAAAATATATCAAAAGAGCAATTATTGTTACATTTCCAACGTTGTTTTTCATAAAAAAACAAATATTCTATTTCCAATATTTGTAAGGTAGATGTTATCAGGCTTTTTCCTGATTCCAATATATTTATACATATTTTATTCGTGGGAAAGGTCTTAGCGTATTCAATCCCAATCAAAGCACGGGGACGTAAATTTGTTTTGGATGTTTCCTCAGACGAAATAGGATCCTACACGTGTAATCATATCTTTTTTTACTTCAAAATTTATTGTAAATGATTCAAAAATTGAGTACCAGATATTGATGTCGTACATAATTAAACAGTATGTTTGTTATAAAAATTATAAATTAAGGGAAAAAAATTAAAAATTAAGGGTGGTAAACGAGCACATAGTCCATCTGTTGGTAAGTGGTTGCTGCAGCCCATAGACATCTACATCTATCCTCGATTACGAATCCAAATGCAGATGCGTTTCCACCCGTGAGAGAGGAGATAGAATGCCTAGTTTCCTGTAAAAAGGGTTTTCGGTTCTCTAAACTCACCACAAGAAACACAGCAGAATTAAGCTACTATTTTACGCTGGTATTCTGTAAAAGTGTGGTCCTTCCCCTGTCGAACCGGCCCATTCGCGTTTCATGTATAAGCATGGCTCTACCACCTGTAGATTTTAGTTAAGTTTATAAATTAAAGGTGCCAAACGAGCACACAGTCTACCTGATAGTAAGTGGATGCTGTGCCCCAAGAACATCTACATCTATCTTCGATTGAGAATCAAAGTGCAGATGAATTGTCACGCTTGTACACTATGAACGACGTTTCCACAGAGCATGTCCTACCCTGGTCGAGCTGACCCATTGAGGCTAAAACCAAAATATAGCTGCAGCTTGGCACTTATCATGTATGAAAAGTTCTAAGACTCCGCTACAAAAAAGAACTCTGGTGTGTTTTGATCTCGCATTTATGTTAACGAAAATATATTAACAAAATTAAGAGACATTATTTATACAATACTGTAAGGAATCAATAGCATATGCAAATCTCAAATGGGACGTGTTCCTAAATTGTTACAGTAACGGAATTTAATTCACCTTTTACGTGCCCAGAGAACGGACTGTATTGTAATCAAAATGATTTATAGAGGAATTCGAGTGGGTCTTAAAATAATGTTGCACAATTGCTTCGTACAAAACATTTAATTTCCCTTATGGGGCTCACTGAGCCCTTGCTATTGTGGAGTTCTTCTACGCGGAGATGACTTTGGCTTATAACGATAGGGAAATTAGATTATTTCATAATATTGTAAATTAACATTATAATGAACAAAATATAAAATAGAAACAGATTATTTAGTAAATTCATTCAAAGTGACAGGTATGACAGGATAAGAAACTGTGTGATAAAAGAAGAGTGTGGTTTGCAAGATGATGCGGTGACCAGGATTAAGAAAGGAATCCTTCGGTGGTTTGGTCACGTAGAAAAAATGAATGAGGAAAGACTGACAAAGCAAATATATGTTGCAGAAATGAATGGAAAAGTCGGAAAGGGACGTCCTAGGCGAAAGTTTGTCGACCCAATTGGCGACATATTAAAAATGGGCCAAATTAAGGGTACCCTTAACCGACGAGCATGTATGCGTAGGTATATGGATGTGGAAGAGGCGAGAGAGGTATGACAGGATCGTGCTAAATGGAAGTCTGTAGCATCTGCCTACCCCTCTAGGTGACAGGCGTGAGTGTTTATGTTATGTTATATGTTTTTATGTTAAATTCATTCATTCCTTACAGACTATGAAAAAAATCACATCACAGCTTAACATAAGTCTCCCCCATAGCTCGCCACATGGGGGTATATTACACAACAAGCTATAGACTATATTAGACAAACGTGACAGTTATTATTGTGAGTTGTTACACAATGTAGTTGCGGCCCAGCTCCTGTTTTAGTTTCCCTCCGTCGGTTCCCACTACAAACACGGGATAATATCGGCTAGTGAATTCTCTTTCGGTGTCGATTGTCTCTTTCGGTATAATAACTACACGGCAAATTTACCAATTATAAAAATATGTATTTTTTTACTTCGTCGGATCTCTTGTTAATATTTTTTATTTTATAGTATAAGGGTGAAAAAAGATTCTGCAGCCAATATATATCTACATCTGTCTTCGTTTTAGAATCAAGATGCATTGTAACCGCTGACAATCTGGAATGCCTCGTTCTCAATAAAAAGGATCACCAATTCCTTACATTCACCATACGAAACACAGCAGCATTAATCTGCTACTTTACAGTGAGAGTGTAGACCTTCGCCAGTAGAGCCGGGCCATTCGTGCTACAACTGTTATAGCCAGGTGTCATATGTTCAAATTCCCGACGCTATTGCCCCTCGCCGGTTAAGGAGAGGCGTCTCTTGCTATATAATAAGAAAAGAGTACTCCACGAGAACCCGGAGTAGCGTTGTGACGATAAGCTTGTTACAAAACTTTGCTGTTACTGAGTTTTAGTGATATCTTGTGCACTTATATCGCTTTACCTGTAAAATGTACATCGGAAAAGAAAATATTATAAGGAATTTACCTTTACCATTGTCATTTTATGTAAACATTTGTTAATCGAATGTTTACATAAACTCGATACCTGCATAAACATTAAAGCCGATCACGTTCCATTGTTGGACATAGTCCTCCTTTCATTTTTGAGAGGGTTCTAGGTCAAGCAAATGTCCATCGCGCTAACACAATGCGTATTAGCTCACTTCACACATCTTCGAAATGTTTTTTATACCGCCAATCGTGTGTTAAATAAGTATATAATGAATGTGTTATATACTTATTTAGCACGTATTATAAATAACTGTAATAAACTAAAGGAGACAATTGTTTGTGTTATCTTTTTTTGTGTAATACCCTCTGTGGTATTACACAAAAAATATTACAATTTATTATTATAAATAGGCTAAATAGTTTTAAGAATCTAAACAGAATCAAGATATGTGAAAAAAAGAGTTGGTCTGATATTCGTATTCAGATGATCCACGTCTTGTAAAAGAAAAAATATATACGAAGAGATGTGATACTCTCCTAGCGAATGAAGGTAGTGGTTTTGCACAAAATATTCCCGACAGGCGTAATTTCACAATAGAAACTGCTAGACTCTCATGGAGGAACCGATTATAATTAGAATTATATTACTCAAAAAGTGGCGTATGGCAGGGATGTATAGGGATCGGAATGTGGGCTATTACACACTCGAGCTTTTTCTTTACCTTTTCCGAACTCGTGCGTTCTCTTTCCCAACTGTGAAAATAACGTCTATTGAAAAGATAAAACCAACCACGAAGTTTTTACTAAAAAAATTAATAGAAGTTTTTATGATTCTTGCAAATATTTCTAAAAAGAAGCTACTAATTTATTTCAATATCAGATTTAATGATTTGATTCAATGAGTTACGTTAGGTTTCATTTCATTTCATCTCATTAAATTTCTTTTTCATTTCATATCAATAAAAAAACTCTACTAAAGACTTGGCTGTATGAGCATAGTTCCCTTTGCCTAACCAGAATGGGTGAAGAAAACAAAAAACACTCTCTACTTATATTCTTTTACGGTTGGCGCCATTTTCCAAAAATGTTCTTTTCGAGTTTAGTTGTTTGTTGCACAAAATGAGTAATTATGACGATATTTTATTTAAATTAACCACCACCACCGGAACTGATTATAATTGCACAAAATGCTTCGTATAAGTCAAAAAGTCGATTCATACTTGGAGAAAAGGGAAAAGAGCAAATAGTTTTTCAGAAAATGTTATGTTGGCATACTTTTCCGATCTCTCAGCAAAACTAAAACCTTCTACGTTATGGTCGAGGTTTTCGATGATAAAAAGTATGCTGAAAATAAGGAACAACGTGGAAATAAGTGAATACCCAAAACTAAATGCTTTCCTAAAACGACAATCAGACGGTTTTACAACTAAAAAGTCGAAATATTAACATCAAATGAAGAGGAAAAGTTTTCGAAAGCTCCCGATGATCGTTATTTAGCCACAAAGGTAATTTATTAATAAATACTTATATATTCTTTTAACTATTCAGTTTACGAAATCGCAAAATACATTCAATGTATTATTTAAAAAAATATTAATCATATCCCTTCTTTTTGTAGGTTGTGCAAATTTTTGGCGTTGTTGGAACTTGCCGCAGAGAAGAGTTATTAGCCAATATTATTTTAAAAAATATCGAAGCTCATGGAAAAATGCTAGTAATCAAGATTCCGAATACAAAAAATAAGATACCGAGAAGCTTTGTTGTTGAAGGAGATTTTCTTAGTTTTTTAGTTTTTTCCAAAATTATCAAAAAGGGAAATGTACAGCTCAAGCAATTGGGATAAACAAATTTGTTAATATGCCAAAAGAAATAGCTACGTTTTTTGGTCTACCGGATGCTGAGTATTATACTGGGCACAGCTTGAGGAGGACCTCTGCTACATTATTGGCAAATTCAGGAGCCAATTTGACGTTCTTAAAGTGACTAGGAGGTTAGAAGTCAGACAAAGTTGCAAAGGGCTGTATTGCTGATTCATTAAACAACAAACTAGAAACTGAGAAAAAAATCACACAATCCATTAACTTAAAGTCCAGTCCGTCTCCTTCACATGAAGAGAAAGTTCGTACCGTCGTTGATAATGATAATTCATCAGATCCAAATCCATCAACTAGCAAACGTCATTGTATAACACCTTCGACAAATATACGTGAAAAATCATACGAAATTAATAATAGTTTGCCTCAAACAGTAAATATGCAACATAAAACTTCCCCAGTTAGTGTAAAAAACTGTACCAATTTCAATGTGAATTATAACTTTCACAAGAAATAAATAATTAGTTAGTTGAGTTTATTGTGTTTTTATTATTTCTTTTAAATTGCTTCATTTTTTGCAACTGTATTAAAAATAGTTGTTCAGTACACATGCGAATCCGTCATTGCAACTTGTTCCAACTGTCAACCCTCACCTTCGGCTGCGCCTCGGCTTAGGTAGACAAGTGTTGGAACTCTTTGCAATGACAGGATTTCCGCACTCGAAATGAAATATACTATTTTTAAACGAAACTGTTTCCCTAGCCAAAAGGCAATCCTTACACCTTTGTTTCGGCTTGAAATTACGGGCTGTGAGGCTTTCCACCTCACTCAAGGGTGACAAGGCATCGGTAGCCTTGTTTGTTTAAAGTTTGTTACAGGTGTTCATGGGCTGTAGTAACTATTTTTTATATAGAGTATGGGTGATGAACGAGCACACCGTCGACCTGATGGTAAGTGGACCAATAGACATCTACATTTATACTCGATTAAGAATCAACATGCAGATGTGTGGTCACATCTGAGAATTAAGATAGAATGTCTCCTTTTCCAGTAAAAAGTGTCTCCGTTTCTCTACACTCACCATACAAAACACAGCAGCATTAAAATACTATTTTCCACCGGTATCCTGTCACAGCGTGGTCCTACGCCGGTCGAGTCGACCCATTCGTACTACAAGCACAATATAGCTGTAGCGTGGCTCTACCACTTATAAAAATTTACGTAATATATAATAGTAGGTTTATTTGTCATTTCTCTTTTATAAAAAAATGATTATCTGTAAAGTCGGTTTACGGACGATAGTTTAACAGTCAAAACAAAACATTGATGAAATCATAGACAGAGGAACCTATAGACAAATTGACGCTTTCTTTCGCATTTGCACACGAAAAAGATATATTTATGCATACGTCTTGCATAGAAATGAGACAGAGCGGTGTGATTGTTTGTCCCTTTCTCCGTGCTGGTTTTTTTTAGCATAGTGCAGTTTGCTAAACAAACTTTGACAGTTCGTAGCGATCTAAGGAGGTTACAAGTGGGTTTAAGTGAGAAAAAAAGTAGATTGGGATCTTAGGATTGGTGAATCTTGTTCAGTTCAGTTCTTAGAATAATTAAAAACTTTAAAAATGGTTAAATGTAGTGTCTTAGAATGTAAAAGTGATAGTGAACGTAAACTCACCGGAAAATCATTTTTACTATACTTACGAGTGAAATGATATTCCGAAATGATACTCTGTTATTAAGTATAAAATTCAATTGTTATTTTAAATTTCGTTACAGAACTATATAAATATACGTTAAAATTTTATCTAAATGTGTTTAAAAGTCATAAAGATTATTGTATAACCTAAAACTACGTTATCGTCCTTTCTCACTCGAGGCCACGCTAATCATTAGTATATAGTTTCTTGTCTACGGATGAAATGATTGCATACTTTTATGAACGCTCTCGCTCCGATCGTAATGTACAATGAGCGTAACGTTACAATAAGTCATCCTTTTTCGTGCGTGCAGCCAGCGTTTATCGATTTATTAGACGCTGACACGTGGAAAAAACTACAAAGGATAAAATAATTCTCACATAATTTAATAGGTTCCGAAGTCAGTGCTTAGACAATGTATCGAACTATGATGGTCTGATTTCATTCGTTATGATGCTTTGACATACCATGCATTGGAACCAAACAAATAATACACTGCGAGAACCAGTTATTGAAACATTTATTCCACTCCAAAGTGGGGGTGTTCAATACGGCTGTTTTGAAAGCGTTAACTGCTTTTTCCCTGGACTGGAACCTTTGACCATGAAGATTTTTCTGAATTTTAGGTAAAAAAAAGAAATCGTTAGGGCTTAGGTCAGGACTGTATAGAGGGTGTCAAGAATTTCTACGTTTTCCTGCTTCAATTACTCAGTAGTTTGACCAGCGCTGTGTGAGCTTGTATTGTCATGGTGTAGGATGAAGCGTCGGTTTGGGTTAGATTTCCGAAGTTTGGCGATGACTTTTGGTAAACAAACTGTGGTATACCATTCTGTATTTACCGTTCTACGATCTTCAATTGCAATCGTGGCAAGATGGCCGGTTTTCGCAATAAACGTGGCCATCATTTTCTTTGAAGTATTTCGAAACCGAACAACTTTGATTGGCTTGGGTTCGTAATGGAAGACCCGAATCGTAGATTGTTATTTAGAAGGTACATGTAGGCATAGATCCAAGATTCGTCACCACTGATGATGTTGTAGACGTGATTTGACTCTCCTCAGTTGAACTTTTGAAGAATTTTGTTCTTTTGAAGAAGCTTGCACCATCTGACACGGGTCGCCCTATGACCGTCGGAAAGCAAATGCGGAATTTAACGATAAATTAGCTTTCTCATACCAAGTGCTACATGCAAGATCTTTTCAATGGTTGTCCCTGAGATGCCTAATAACGCTTCTACTCTCCATATATCATACGACGATTTTCGAGAATTACTTTTTTCACACCAGTGATGTTATTTTTAGTGAAGGCAGATTTTGGACGTCGTTCACGAGATTTGTCAGTAAGATTGGTATGTCCACACTGGAATTCTAAATACCAGAGTTCGATACTCCTTAGACATGGGGCTTCATTACGGATAACAGAAATCAGCACTTAATACTGAAGCCGTGTTAGACCTCTTCGAAATTTATAGAAAATTATTGCACGGATATTTTCCTTGGTAAGATTTATTTTCATACATGACCTGACAGTTTCAAAACGACTCTGTGACTAAACAGGAGCTTTGATTGTCATACTTTCAATTGTTCTGAAAATATGTAATAGTTCTAAATTCAAAATTGCTGGTAAATATGTAAGCAACAGAACTTAAAAAATATGCCAGGTACAATGTGAGAGACTTCTGGTAATAGTTCTAAATTCAAAATTGCTGGTAAATATGTAAGCAACAGAACTTAAAAAACATGCCAGGTACAATGTGAGAGACTTCTGGTGAAAATTTAAAAGACTTTTGTTAAGCTAATTCAATGCGATTTAGCATCTTCGGCTGAACCAATACTAACCATCAGATAGAATGCTGGTCATGCACTAGCTTACTATGGGTAAAAACTAATGATAATTATCTTAAATTTGTACTCACTAAAATCATATCAAATCATTTATTTGCATTATACATGGTAAGTTAGATGACAAAACCACTACATTTAAAAATAGATTTTCATATTTGGTCCACAGTACAATCTGCCACTACGTCTTGCATGTGTAAATTATGAGCAAGTCTTTTTTAAATGTCTGTTTATCAAAGTGCTGAAGTTTTTGTTATGTGGGGCTACGATGGCTATCCGAGTACTGAACCAGAGTACGAAGCCAATCCAATTGCAGGGAGGTGTAAGACATGGTGACATTATATATCCGAAACTCTTCATGGCAGCATTGGGAGACGTTTTCAAATTTCTGAACTGGAAAGAATACGGTAATACTATCAATGGCGAGTACATCACTCACCTTCGATTTGCTGACGTTATAGTCCTTATAGCAGAATAGCTGGAGGACCTAAGCAATATGCTTAATGACCTCAATAGTGCTTCCCAATGGATAGATGACCATGGACAAAACATAGATCATGTGTAACTTCCATGTCACATCGATACCGGTAGTTTTTGGGAGCACAAAGCTCGAAGTTGTTGACGAGTATGTTTACCTAGGACAAATCGTCCGTCTAGGTAAATCCTTCTTCGATTTCGGTCGGAATTACGACACATCTTCTCGTCAGGTATACCCCAAAATCTGAAAACTAGATTGCACAACCAGTGCGTGTTGCCAGTGATGACTTATGGATCTGAGACGTAGTCCTTCACTGCTGGCTATACGAGGAAGCTTAAGGTCGCTCAGCGAGCTATGGAGAGGGCTATACTTGGAGTGTCTCTGCGTGATAAAATTAGACATGAGGATATTCACAGTAGAACCAGAAGACCAACCAGAGGATAGTATAGAATAACCAACGGATGCTGAAGTGGCAATGAGCCAGTCATATAGCTCGAAGAACCGACCGGAAAAAGCGGTTTTCTATTGGGATCCTCATCATGAGCCTCGGAATGACAACCTGGTAAGACATGCAGGAAGTCGATGGATGTGTTTTGTGGTATTAGCAGGGTAGGCCTATGTTCATCAGTGCACTTGCGAAAGGCTGTAATAATGATGATTTGGTCCTTACAGACTAACAACTAAGAAAATAATGGAGAATTGTTTTTCAAAAAAGTGTAATAATCCAGCATTTCATTGCTGGATGTCGATTGTATAGTATAGGACGAAAACGATAACACGTAACTTATCAGGATTATTATTCTCTTAATATTTAGTTAGGATTGATAAGCGTAATGATTAAGATAATAAGTTTAATTAATATTTTTAACAGCATGATGTATCGTCCACTATGAATTAACGTGTGGAATAAAAATTAAATATATATGTGGAATAAGGTTATATCCACTGGCAACAGATAAAATTATCTTCTCCCTACCCTGAGTACGGCAACAGGGTATCCCCACATCCGTAATATTGGGGGGGGGGGTAACTGAAGGATAATTAATCCTTGTTCATTGAACGTAGTTTTAAGTTTATTTTCAGACCATTTTAATACAAAAAATATGTCTCGAGCCTACTGCAACTCATTTTCGTATCATAAATTTAAAAACAAGAAAATTACACCGGCGATCGATAGGTGATGGACTACCAGTGTATATTAGAGTAAGCATCTATTACACCACGTTGTGCAAAAACATCGTATATTTGCAATCAATACATGTGGTTAGCTTATCTTAATTTTTTTATAGATAAGTTCTTTACATCTTTCAGTTCCTTGTGTTTAATCAGCCTCTTGTGTAGGTAAATACAAGTTGCAGTGAATCTATTTCTTTCATTTTATTTTTGACTGCTACTGAAGTGAGTATCATTTCCAGGCATATAACAAGTAAGGCAAAATGTAGCTAGAGGATACCTAGGAGAGCATTGTCTGCCAGATATTCTTGGAGCTATTGACTGCATCCATGTTTAGGTTAGGTTTAGTACAAAAAAGGGCGGTCTGCAATAATCGTTCAACTGGTAATATCAAACACGTAATAAGAGTTTTAAAAATCAAGTTTTTTCTAAATAAAGAATAGTAGTATCATATTCATCTAATATTTCCCTTTCCCCCAGATATAACCGTAATGCTTACGTGCCACAATAGTCCTACAGGTGGTCACATTTTTTTTTTTTTATAGAAGAAGGGGGCAAACGAGCATGCGGCTCACCTGTTGTTAAGTGACTACCGCCGCCCATGA
>DWHP01004492.1:0-12538 GCA_018247895.1 Parnassius honrathi
CCTCCCCTCATTTCTGAGAGGGTTTTAGGGCAAGGAAGTGTCCGCCGCGCTGCCCCAATGCGTGTTGGCTAACTTCAAATGCCTGCGAAATAATTTTTTTTCTTATTCCTCAGACATGCAGGTATCCTCACGATGTTTTCTTTCACCGCCGAGCACCCTTTTTAATGTTTTTAATTTTTTAATATTTCTCCTTAAAACTTATTAATATTGATAAATAAAAATATTTCTTTCAGTTATGTATTAATATGAGCCGTGGTAGCTCAGATGGTTAGCGCTTGTTTAAATTTCACAGATCACGAGCTGCCCGGATTCAATCCCCGCCGGCACCAATGAAATTGTTAATTGTAATTTTAAGAGCTGATTTAACACAAAAAAATATTTCGATAACATGTGAAGTTCGCCAACACACATTGGGACAGCGAGGCGGACATTTCCTTGCCCTAACATTCTTTCGGAAATGAGAGGAGGTCTGTGCCTAGCTGTGGGGCGTATATAGGCTGTAACGTCAGTTATGCATTTATTTTTGTAGTTATTCATTAACGGTAGTTTAACAAAAGTCCAATACTTACACTGCCGCTTGCATAGGCTTCCCCCATAGATAGCCTCATATTTAACTTAGATACTATGCTGGCAGAAGGGCTAGCAAATGTACTTTGTATTTTGAGTTGTTATTAGGAAGATTCTGCTGGTGATCTCCTGTTTAATTTCCATTTGTCGTCAATCATAAAGAAATAATCATTTGTCGTGAAATCCACGGAGTGATATGATGATATGTGAATGATAGTGGACTCTGTCAAGCAATCAGTTGATCGACACCAAAGAGTCAGTAATTCCTTTCATAGGGAAATGTATACGCTTTTACAACAGAGTCCCGGGGAATATGCAGGCCAGGAGGTTTTTCATAGTATAAGAGTGGAAAACGAGCACATATTCCACCCGATGGTAAGTGCTTGCTGTGGCCCATAGACATCTACATCTATCCTCGATTACGAATCAAAATGCAGATGTGTTGTCACCCGTGAGGACTAATATGGAATGCCTCGTTTCCAGTTAAATGGGTCTCCGGTTCTCTACACTCACCCTACGAAACACAGCAGCATTAAGCTACTATTTTACGCTGGTATTCTGTGAGAGCGTGCTACTATACTACTGATATAACTGCAGCATGGCTCTACCACGTATAAAAGTAATGTATGTATGTTTCAAGCTACTTTTCAACCCGCCATAACTCAAAAATATTAGACCTACACACTCATAATTTTGCTTCTCTAATAAGAACCCAGGGAATAACTAGAACAACAAATTTACTGCATAAGCCTTACAGTTTTAAGGTCAGAAATGTACTAAACTAGAAATTTAGCAATAAAGTAGGTCATAAGGCGAATACAAAAGGAACATTTTGAAGATATGTTAATGGTACGCTTAGTTCCAAGATGGTTCCTAGTACTGTACTTGAAACAACTGCATCAATAACTTTATTTGCCGAGGTATACAGGGTTATCTTGCAATAACCGGCCAAATTTTCAGAGAGCGAGTTCAGAATAATTAATATAGGCAAATGGTGTAGAAAAATTAATTACAAAATAAATTCAAACATTATGTTCTTTTTATCTTCCAAGTTCAGAATGCGTGGTAATGCATTATTTTAACTGATTTTACTGCGCACGCAGACATTCGTACGGCTCGATCGGTAGGCAAAAACGTTGTCGCCCATAAATCACGTTTAATTTGGGATAATTTCAAATTAAAGTAGAAGCCTTATTTACTCTTATTTTCAAAAACTGCATGTATATCATTATTTAACATTGTATATATTATTTGAACCTAAATGTAAAATTTGGCTATTCTTTGAAAAATAACCCCGTATAACAAACAAGCTCTAAGAATTCAATTTCGACAAAGTTGTTGGTTAAAATTAAAAAAATAACAGAGAAGCGGATTTACTTTTTTCATAAATTCATGGGATATCATGAATTTACCAAAAGCATCACTGTAAAAAGGGAGCCATGTTCAGTCCGAACGATGTTCAGGGTTCACCAATAAATGAGTTGAAATACAAACGGACAGCAAGCTCCATAACAGTTTCAAGAATATTTTAAATTTCTATAGATCCCATGGTATATGCAACATTTGCTTTCGTACGAACATCGACTCCAGCTTGTTTTCAATTCTAGAATTGTCTACTATAATATAACAAAGAATCAATGAATACGTCGATATTTGCTATTATGATGAGCATGATAATCACAGAAGCATGTCCACGTGACACTAACTTATTTGTTTAAAATTGACCTTACTTCATTTCTACAAACTTAAACCATAAGTAAGTCTTGTTTATATCCTAAACCTATACATATTTAGTTTTGCATTTATCTTTTACATATTATATAGCGCCAAGGTTTCACCCGCGTATATCACGTGTCTGAAGTCAAGCATTTTGATAGTAATGTATGGAAATTATGGCAAAATTATGGAGTAATTTTAGCTATCGCGATGTACGTTATACTGCGAAGTTAAATTTCATTCGCTGTCCCTCCCCCTCCCAGGTGAACTTCATTCCTCTGCGCCCTAGAAAGTGTCCCAAAGCGCGGTTTCTTTTTTTAGTTTTAAAGAAAACCATACACGATACATGAAAAATGTGTAGGTACAAAATACGAAGTACCATTACACCAACGCACGTGGATAAATAATTTTGAGAACACATTTTCTTCGGACTTGCTTAACAAAACAATATTTAAGGCTAGCTGAGAGGTGTAGCACAATATTAGATAGCCTATACTATTCTTATAAATCTGACTATAATATACAAAAATAACTTTTAAAATCGGACTGATGGTTCCACAGATTAGCGTGTTTACACAATCAAAAAAACAAAAAAAAAACTCCGCTTTATTATATTAGTATAGAAGGAATTAGTATATAAGGATAGATATATATCTCTGGTACCTTTTGTTCTTATACACTAAATGTATCTTAATCGGCCCAGTTACAAGTGATCAAGATAAAATAAAAACCGTTGCGTCATGGTCGATGCAAGGATGACTCACTCAAAGAAAGCCGTCTTCATTAAAATACAAGTGATCTTTAAGCGACAGATCAATCATCACCAGACTACTTGTTCTTGTTATCGTGTTATACTAACCGTTTCGATGGAATACTGACTGTTTGAATAATATCCAGGTGATGAAACGTTTAAAAGCAACCGGTTTATACTCGTATGTTGAGCGTCGCAATGATACAATGCAATACAATGCCCGAGGCAGTGTTGACGTATATAAAAAGTCTGAGATGTTTTGTTCAGGTACATTCAAATTGAGATCTCTTTTTAGATAAGTAACAATCAGCCCCTACGAAATGGCTTTCAAGGTAGGTTTAAATGACATTAATCTAGATTACACTAATAAATCGATTTAAAAAGGGATTAAAATAAACTAGTTTAATTGCTTAATGCTTTTAACCAGTTTGTTAAAACTATTTTAATGTTAATGTAATTTAATGTAATTTACCTATAATATAACTGTCTAATAGGTTACTCTAAAAATGCATTATTTTATTTAATAATGATATAATTAACAATTTTATTAAAATTTTAAATGTATTGCACTTTGTACATGTACATGTACTTCTTCTTATTCTTGTTTTTTCTTCTTTTATTGTTATAATCATTACATTGTTATAACATCACAAGTCCACTACTGAAAATCGGCCTCTCTCAAGGAATGCCACAGGGCACGGTCTTGAGCCACCTATATCCCGATTCGATTTTCTGCATCTCTTACCATGTCGTCACGCCATCTAGTGGGGGACCCGTCCTACACTTCGCTTACGGATACGAGGCTGCCATTCGAGAACCTTTCTTCCGGTCGTCGGTTCTTTGAGCTAATATGGCCAGCCTTTTGTCACTTAAGCTTACTGATCTATTAGGTTATGACGTGTTCTACTGCGTATATTTTCACTACAAAGTCTACCACGCAAAGAAACTCCGAGCATAATCGTTTCCATAGCTCGCTAAGATACCTTGACCTTCCACATACGGTCAGCATTTAAGGCTCATCTCAGATCCATATGTCGTCACTGGCAATATGCACCGGTCCTTGTTGTTTTTAAGTTTTTAGGTACATGTGACGTAATCTCCCGAAAGCTGTCCAGCCAGTTTGGTTCCGTCGATTGAGCTCTCGGTCAAAGTTGAAATTACCTAGACGGTCAATTTGCCGTAGGTTAAATATATATAAAATATTCGTTAATAACTTTTTTTACTATTGTATACCAGTGCTTGACTACTGTGCCATCTGATGATAATTGGTGACGCAGCCGAAAATGTTAAAACACACTGACTTAATTTAACGAAAGCCTATTCACTTTCGCCTTGCAGTCTGTCAAATCCTCCCATTCATTTAATGCGTTAAATTTTATACGTGGTAGAGCCATGCTGCAGTTATATTAGTAATATAGTTGTAGCATGAATGGGTCGGCTCGACCGGGGAAGGACCACACTCTCACAGAATACCAGCGTAAAATAGTAGCTTAATGCTGCTGTGTTTCGTATGGTGAGTGTAGACAACCGGAGACCCTTTTTACTGGAAACGAGGCATTCCACCTAAGTCCTCATGGATGACAAAGCATCTGCATTTTAATTCGTAACCGAGGATAGATGTAGATGTCTTTGGGCCACAGCAACCACTTACCATCAGGTGGACTGTGTGCTCATTTGTCATCCTAACCTATAAAAAATTTGTTGACAGCCACTGGTCACCGCATACCCGTTCGTGGAGAGAAGGAGATGGAGTAAAAGGTAGGCAACATGATCTACCTGCACAATCGTGGCTGATAGAGTAGATGACTGCATCCCGGGTCTAGACGTTATGAGGAAGAATTGTTGTGAGATCGACGTTAAGCGAGGTGTTTTGAAATGTGGACAAGAGGAACTTTTACGGAAGGGGCGTTACTAGGGAATGTATACATTCTTAAGAAGACTGTTTTTCTACCTAGATCGGGAACGAATGTCCCGATTAGTCTCCCTTGGAATTCTGGGCCAGCTTATATTTGTGTACTCATGAAAAGCGTAGACAAGGACCATCCGTGGAGAGTGACTCGAACCTTGGCCAGAACTACTGAAATCTCGGGAGAACGTGTGCTCAACCTTTGTGATCAGGAACAGATTATGGGAAAAGGCACACTGGTTGGTATTTGTCAAGAAGTTAAATGTTTGCATCGGTGCCAGTACCTAGGACTGAAATCCATAGCAAGGATGCACCAACGAGAGTGACCACACTTGTAGAATACTATCGCAGCGTTTTCTCCCCGAATGAAATGGGCAAGAAGAGGAAGTTGTTACTCAAGTACGCCGATATTTTCGCGTCAAAAGATACTGACATATGAAAGATTGACTTAGTTCAATACAAAATAAACACAGGAGAAAAATTACCTCTCCGTCAGCGGCAAAGAAAATCACTGGTAGCACGTGAAAAGGAAGTGGAAGCCATAATTGAGGCAATGGTGAAGGATGATGTTATCGAACCTTCATCTAGTCCATGGTAATCAGGTGTGGTGTTGGTAAAAAAGAAGGAGGGCAGTATGTGGTTTTATGTTAAATACCTCCATCTAAATGACGTAACGAAGAAGGACAGCTATCCCTCGCCAAGTATTGATGACACGCTGGATATGGTCACAGGAGTAAACTGGTTTAGCACACTGGACCCGAAAATTGGCTATTGTAATTTGAAATTGACCCTAAGGACAAGGAGAAACCGCATTCTCGACAGGAAAGGGTCTGTGGCAATTTAAATTTATGACGTTTGGTCTGTTCAACGCTCCGGCAAAGTTTGAAAGGTTGATGGAACTTGTACATACTAGGCTAATTGACGATACCTGTCTGGTCTTCCTGGACGACATCATCATCGTAGGCCGTACTATTGAGGAACAACTCAAAACCAGGAATGCGTGCTTATGAAGGTCCAGAGTGTCAACCTTAAATTGAGTCCGTATAAATGTTCACTATTTAAACGGCAAGTTAGCTTTTTGGGGTATGTATTGTCGGAAGAAGGTATCTGCGCGAATCCAGAGAAAATCGCTGCTGTCAAGGATTGGCCGGTTCAAAAGACAAGTCGCAGGTTAGAGCATTTTTATGTTTGTGCTCTTATTTTCGGCGATTTGTGAAGAACTTTGCAGACAGCTAAACCTCTGCACAAGCTAACCGAAGAGAAGAGACATTTATGCTGGGATAAAATTTGCAATATCGCATTTCAGGAGCTTAAGGACTCTCTGTGTTGAACTCCAATTTTGGAACACCCTGATACGGGCAAAGAATTTATAGTTGACACAGACGCAAATAATATAGGACTTCGCGGTGTGTTGTTTTAACGGAATGGTGATCAAGAAGTTTTGTTAGCGTACTTCAGCAAGTCGTTGTTAATGCTGGAAAGATACTATCGTGTCATAGTGACGGGAATTGTTTGCTGTGGTAAAGTCGTTGCAACATTTCAACAAATATCTTCTTGGGCGAAATTTCACTTACAAACTGCCCGTGCTGCATTTACATGGCTATTGCATTTCAAAAATCTAGAAGGACAATTTGCTAGATGGATTGTACTACTGCAGGAATACTACATTGTGATCGAACATCTCGCCGGGAAATCTCATGGCGACGCAGATGCATTATCAAGAAGAACTTGTTCCGAAGAATGTAAGCATTGTACTAGGCAAGAGGGTAAGGAAGTGGTATCTGTGATGATGCTCAGGACAAACCACCTCAGCAACAATTGGAAGGACAGCCTACAACATGCACAACAGGAAGATTCAGACATCAAGCCGAATCTGGAATGAACGAAGACCAGTGCTCCTAAGCCCAAGTGCAACGACATCTCAACGATGAGTTCGATCACGAAAAGCTATTGGGCCTAATGTGACTGTTTGCTGATTTACGATGGAGCTCCGTGCCGTAAATGAGAAAATGGTCGGGACGACAGGTGTCATTTGTGAATGGTTGTCCCTTAATCTTAAGTACCGTTTGTTCTGCAGATGTACTATGATGATTATTCAGGAGACCATTTGGGAGCTAAACAAACTCTACTGAAGATCCGAGAACGGTTTACTATAAGCCATAGCTGCAGCACATCTCTACCATGTAGAAAGCGTGGAATATTCTCGTATATACGGCTTGTAACGATGATATTAAATGGCAATGGGTCGATCACGGAACTCATATATAGAACATTTCTTGGAAAATATTAGCAAAACGAACGTGCTATATCGGTGAAATAACCAAAGATGACTACGTGAGACGTGCTAGAAGTCAACGAGAGCGGTTTACTATGTCCACTGTCGTGACGATGTCGAGGATTGGTGTCGCAAATGTACAAGTTGTGCGGCTGTGAAGGGACCTCAAACTCGTAGTAAAGTTGCATTGAATTTGTACTATGTTAGTACAACACATGACAGGTCAGCCCTTGACGTTGCGGAGCCGTTTCCGGAAAGTGAAAGTGATAACAAATATATCGTGGTTGAGATGGATTACTTCACCAAGTGGCCAGAATTATTCGCTATTCCAAATCAAGAAGCATCAACATTTGCAGAGTTCATGAATTCTTCTGTCGTTTTAGACTACCTTTAGAGACTCACAGTGATCAAGGAAAGAATTTTGAGTCTCAAATATCCCAGAAAACTTGCCGAGCTATGGATTCTCATAAATAAGGCACTCCAAACTTTAACAGCTGCAATGCGATAATGCTGGGCCATTTGCCAGGTTTACGGAAAGGTTTTGTTTGCGGTATAACATACTCTTCCATATATACCAATTCTGTAAGATTTTATAACATTTCATTTGAGTCATCACACACACGTGAGGTGAGGCGACGGAGCGGTGCGGCGATACGAGCACGCACGGTGCGCGTGCCTCAGACAAGCAGTTGGCGACAATAGAAAATGCACTAGACTAGAGGTTAACTACGAATGAGGCGCATTTGTAGGTCATATACACAAGGTATAAACGCACAACTATCAGCATGAAATATTATACTATTTAAGATAAAGGCAGACAGCGACCTAGCGGCGCGTTTAGAAAGTGTCGGACGTCTCGCCACTTGATGGAGTAGTGACCTGGTATATATTAGTTCAAAATAGCTCTTTCTATAAGAGATAAGAATGCAATGAATATCAGTTGGGAGATTCCTAAGTAATATTCTCCCAAAACACAAGCGCGTGTCTTTACTGTCTGACCTCTTTCCGAAATGTATTATCGGAATACATCGACCACCTTCAGTTTTTAAGGTTTGAGATTTCTTATAACTGTAATTTGGGCAATTCAGGGTATTAGACTCTTAGTGTACTTACAAAGGTGTGACAATTTTTCACCCCAGGCCAGGTGCTAACTTTATATAAAGCGCGATTTCTTTCATATATGGAGTAATGGTAATCGGTTACGTAAACTACTGAGCTTTTTTTATAAAACAAAAGGGACAAACAAGCACACAATTCACCTGATGGTAAGTGGATGTAGTGGCTAATACGCTTCTACGTCTATCCTCGATTCAGAATCAAAATGCAGATGCGTTGTTATCTCTGGACACTAAGATATAGTGCTTCAATTCCAGTAAAAAAAGTCTCTGGTTACACTCACCATATAAAAGACAGTAGGATTGAACTGCTACTTTAACTTGGTATTCTGTTTGAGCGTGGACCATTCCTGGCTAAACCAATCCACTCATGCTATAACCGTAGTATATCTACAGTGTGGCTCTATAACTTAAAAAGCTACGCGTCATACCGCTTCAATGTATGCATTGATGATATTTCTTTACGGCTTACTTGACAACACACTTTAAACATTTAATGAGCAATATATTTTATTATTCTTTGAGGTAAGTAGAATTTTCTTAGGGAATCTAATGGGCCGTAAAATAAAGTAATTATTTTTAATGACGGGCAACGTCTACTCTTTATGTATATTTCATGAGTGTTTTCGCATTTGAATATTTTTCTTTGTTTTTATCCCAACATAACATTGAGATCGCTCTTTTACCTGCCATTAAGAGACGGATTCTATCGAAACATTTTAATTATTTAAAAAGTATCAGCCTACTAATTAAATTCTGAAATTTTACAAATTAATTTTCACTGTTTGGAAGAAATATCATATGACCTTTAATTTGGCACGGCCTGTTATTAAGCTGTCGAGCAACAGATTCATTAAGTATTGAAATCTATTTGGAATTACCTTGATGAAATGTAATGAACGATAATAGAACTTTATGTTTAAAATTGTCAACACTATAATAATATGTTTCCGGCCATTACTTCGACGTAATTAAAGTTATAATTATAAAGATTATATTATGATCCTACATCTATGGAGCAAAAGCGATTTTTGTAGAAAACTGGTGTCAAACAAACTCACTGTCCAGCCGATGGTAGCTAGTTGCGGTGACACATGAAAATCTACATTTACCCACAATTACGAATCAAAATTCAGATTCACTGTCGCCTCGGAAGACTAAGATGAAATGCCTCGTTTTAAGTGAAAAGGGGTCTCCGGTTTTCTGTGATCACTATACGAAATAAAATGGTAATCAGCGCAAAATATCATTAAGATGCTATTTTACGCTGGAATTCTGTGAGAGCGTGGTCTTGCGCCGGTCGAGGCGATCTATTCATTTCAAAAGTAGGGAATAGTTGCAGCACATCTCTACCATGTAGAAAGCGTGGAATATTCTCATTTATACTGCTTGTGACGATGATATTAAATGGCAGTGGGTCGATCACAGAACTCATATATAGAACTTTTCTTGGAAAATATTAGCAAAACGACCGTGGTATATCGGTAAAATAACCAAAGATGACTACATGAGTATGCTAGAAGTCAATAGACGCAACTGCCTCAGATAGTGCTTTTTAATAATCATTGGGGTACTTAAGGTTGGTAGTAGATTTGCGTACAGTATGACTTTATGAACTGTGATGACAAAACAGTTGTAATCTATTATAACTATATAAATGTATTCAAATACACATTTCATAAAAGAGTGATTAAAATATTAAGGTATATTTACATCATTATAATTTGTTCGTGTAGTGGCGGTGTAAGAATATCCAATACCCCATATCATTCATTGAGTGTAATTAAAGGTGAGTGTGAAAAATTAACCTGAACACTACCAAGTAAATTAATTTTAGAGGCAATTTAAGAGGGAGTTATATGTTCAGCGGTTGATTTTTGATAAACCGTAACGGTATCCAAGTATAATTATAAGTAGTTGACAAGAAGTAGCTTAGTGGCGTATCCGAACTCATGACTTTTTAACTTAGCACCCTTAAGCCGTAACAGCTGCTGTCGAATTTAGGATTATTTGGTTTTTGAGCACGATTGTTTGCACTTAGGCAGTTGATTATTTTAAGGATATTTACAAGTGTATGGTATCTTTGCACCATGAGGTCCCCTTTTAATATTATTCTAATATGAAAACCTTGATGAACTATTTCCTAAAAATTATTCAAATCGCTTATTTTTCATCATTATCGTCTACATAATGGTAATCTTTATGTACACCTACTGTAATTAATAAATTATAGTATATATATCTTTCAAACAGACTTTCGGGAACGGCGGCTGGTCTTAACGGAGTCTAGCCATCTGTGCAGGATAGGGTTATAGTGTAGTTCGCATTTTATCGTTATCTAATGAGACGGTAATCCGACACGAACGCAGAGCAGAGCAGAGCTTTACTAGGCACGGGGGTAAAACACCGCCAACTTCCTGAATCCGAGCTGCTACCAAGAAGATAAAAAGATAAAACCCATTAACTGATTCTTGGCTCAACCTGGGATTCTAACCCAGCACCATATGATTAACAGTCGCGCTTAAAATCACCAGAAGAAAGTGGTAGAGCCACGCTGCAGGTATATTATACTTGTAGAACGAATAGGTCGGCTCGACCGGGGAAGGACGACGCTCTCACAGAATACCGGCGTCAAATAGTAGCTTAATGTTGCTGTGTTTCGTATGGTGAGTGTAGAGAACCGGAGACCCTTTTTACTGGAAACGAGGCGTTCAAACTAAGTCCTCACGGATGACAAAGCATTTGCATTTTGATTCTTAATTGAGGATAAATGTAGATGTCTATGGGCCACAGCGTCCACTTGCCATCAGATGGACTGAGTGCTCTTTTGTCACCCATATTCTATATAAAGAAACTTTATACTACTGAAATCCGCAAAAGTGTGGTAGCTCCATGTGATTTTACGGCACGTAAAATATTCAAATTTGATCGATTGCAATGCTCTATTCTATGGAGAACGAAAATGTGCTGAATGTCTTGAAAATAAAATTGTTTAGGGCCAAGAACCTGATGTTGTTCTTGTCTCTTAGAAGAGGAGGCTAAAATGACCCCTAAAAAGCTTTGCGCGCGCAGCAGCATGGGTATTTCATGCCGTTACATCGCATGCAACTTTACAAGGCGTAGGTTCGGCTTCACATGGAATACTGTTCTTATTTCTGGGCTGAGACTGCCTAATGTCAGCTTGTTCGATTTGATCGCATCCATTGCAGAGTGGTTTGAGTTGTTGGCAAGTGAACTGAATGAGAGAGAGAATAAGAACAAAGAACAAAGAATTGTTCGGACTTATTCAAGTCGCTCAGTTTCACCATAGCCCATCGCCTTAAACCCGCGATACCACCCATAGCTGATGATTGGTGGTCCACTAGTATGTAATTTACAAGATTTTTTCTTCCCTACACAATTTTTTTGTATAATCGACTACTATTTGCGATTTCCTGACCGAAAGGAATGAGGGACCTTTAAGAAAAAAGCCTACTCATTTTTATTAGGTCGGCAACGCATCTGCAATTCCCCTGGTGCTACTGTTGTTCACGAGCGTCGGTAGATACTAACCATCACCTCGTATAAAAAAGTCACATAATCAACTACTAGACAAACAAAGCAGTCAAAGTAAATGAAGTATTTTAAAAAAAGTTAGTTATTTTTCCAAAAAATTACGTGTTAGAGCCAGACCGCAGCTATTTTATGGTTGCATCGCAAAAGAGTCGACTCAGCTGGAAAAAGAATACACACTTACAGCAGCTTAACCTCTCAAACGGCAAGCGTCTAAATTTGACCGCTTCGATATTCCGTCGAAATTCAAGAGGTCAAATGCGACTGCACCCACCCACAGCATTTTAACCTATAAACACTTATGTTTAGAGACTACTTTTCTGTAAGGAAGTTTAGCATTATAGAATCAATATGAAAATTTCTAACCTCTAGTTGAGTTAAAAGTCAGTTAGTCTATGGATATTTACTTATAATCTACGTTCATTTCGTACGCTGTTTTCGTGTGAATGTTATTATGCTGATTTTTGGATTTTTCTAGTGTTTTATTATTATTTAATATAGGTTTAATTGTAAAATTGTATTCAATTTATCTTTTTACGTAAATAATTTCGAGTAATAGTGAAAGATTAATTGTGATATTCACGCTGCCGACATCCGCTTGGTATATTTTTTTTTAAATTAAAAAAGCATAAAATCGTTTTGTAATAAAGTAAAAC
>DWHP01004493.1:0-12537 GCA_018247895.1 Parnassius honrathi
TAGATGTAGATGCCTATGGGCCACAGCAACCACTTACCATCAGGTGAACTGTGTGCTCGTTTGTCACCCTGTCCTATAAAAAACAAAACGTAATAATTATGTAAAAAATGTATCCATAAACTTATTTATTACAATGCAAAATGTTTCCGCATAACATTAAGTATTCTTTTATGTAAGACCTAATTTGATAACAGTGGAACAAGCCGCTAACTGCAGCCTGATAATTAATTCACTTGCTTGTTAAACAAAACGTGCATAAAAACCCAGTTTCTAATGTCATATTACCCGAGAATGGCGTTTAGTATGATGCAGAACTATTGAAGAACATGTTATGTGTAATTGTATAATGTAGCTTTTTAAGGTGCGTGTTTGAGCAAAATGCCGCTCTAGTCTATATTTGTGAGATTTTAGAAGCTATCTACTTGTTATTAAAAAGATATATCAACTAATAAAAAATCTATTAAATTTCTACATAATCTTGATTCCATAACAGCCAATTACAATTTTTTTAAAAGCAGTAAATACTTGATGACTCTTCCTTCAACTAAATCACAGAAATGCTAAATAATTATTGATAACATGCGTCTCCCCATAAAGTAAGCATTATTTTATTTTTCGATTGACACTAATGGATAGACATTTTATAAATGATCATTTTGATCTATTTCAATTTTTCAAAGAACTTACATTTTATAAAGAAAATAGTTTAAAGTTTGGGCGTATTTTTACGCGATATATTGTAGCGAAAGCTACAATATAGTAGAATTCGTTAGCGTGTTGTGTATAGGACCGAACGCTCAAGGTCGTTCACTAGAAGTAGCACCTTAATCGCCACGTTTGGTTACACATTTCCCATAGTGGCCTTATACAACACCCACGGGAAGAAATTAGGTGATAAAATGAAACGGGATGGGCTCCGCGAAATAGACACAATAGTTAAACAATCGAAGTTTACATATATGATGAGACACAGAGAGGGCTAATATTACTGCTATAAGATTCAAGACTATAAGTCATTTAATGCCTAGGGTTCAGAATCAGAAAATCCCGGTCCCGAAAATAGCGTTCTTTCTAGAGCAGTGGTTCCTAACTAATGGTCCGCGGACCACTGGTGGTCCCTGAAGACACTCAAAGTGGTCCGCCAAAGCGTTGTACAATTCCGTGACATATAAAAGTAGACAAAATGCTTGGAGAAGTTTGCTTGGATTTAATTTTGTTAATTATGGGATTCTATGCAGCACCTATCCGTCTTCTCTATTGAGATTAGGGTGTTTTTTTTTTAATTCAATAGCCCAATATCGTCCTTGGTAGGTTCTTTTGCGAGGATTTGTGGTTTATCAAATATGATGTAATTGTGGGGCTGATCCGGAACATGTTCACAGACTGCAGACTTCCCGAAACGTCAGTGCTTCACGTCTGCTACATGTTCTTTCATGTGGGTATTTATAGATCTTTTTGTTTTACCTATGTAAGAAAGCCCACATTAACAATCTATGCTGTACTCACCGACATCTTGTAGAGGAATATTACACTCGATGGATGGTAAAAATTGACTAATCTTCTTCGGCGGCTTGTAGTATATTTTAACTGAAGCTCGCTTCAAGATGTAGTCAACCTTGTCTGTAACTCCTCTGATATAAGGTAGTACAGTAAGCACACGCTCGACTGTGGCCGGCTTCACTCGGTCACTGTGACGTAGATGCGGGACCCGAAGCTTGTTGTCTTGCAATAATTGCTTGACGTGCTGAAGCTCGGCGGCCAGATGTTTTCTGTCACAGATCCCTTATGCTCTCTGAAACAAAGATTTACTCACGGTAGCTGACTGTGAAGGATGATGCTGAGGTTCACCATTTATATATCGATTGGTATGGTCTTATACGACATTATTATTATTCAGTATGACCAATAGTGTTATCACGATTTCGAGCTACTAAAACATCTAGGAAAGCTGAAGAACTATTTGCCTCCAACTCAATTGCGAATTGTATTTTAAAGAGTGGCGTTAAGGTGATCTAAAAATGCGGTTACTTTGTCAGACTGTAAAATTGTGAAAGTTAATTAAACACGATAAAATCCGCAAATAACAGATTTATTCAATGTGTAGTGTTCGCGTAAATTTAAGAAATCATTATGAAAATATACCTGTTCGCCGGTCGAAACCTTTTCGATTCGATACCCAGTGTGCAGATTTAATATATGCACATGATAGCTTTTCGTGTAGTATCAAAAATACGGGTCAATAATGTAACGTCTATAACCTTCTCAAAGAGACAAACTGTACTGCATAACCGAGCGACGGCGACGCAAGTACGTATCGCAATATTATCGCACGATTGTGGTCAAACACGGGCGTATTTGCCAATACCTGTTATTTCTGGGATTAGTTACACTTATTTTTTAAAAGTTATTCTCACTCTGATACTTTTTCCTGTATCATGATCATGCACAAATAATTGTAGGTCATAACAAATATCTGATTGGTTTGTACGGGCATCGAATCCCAATGCATTGCCACAATCAAATCCTAAGCCATTGCTCTACAGAGCCGTCGAACAACTACTGCAATTAAAATCATGTTCTCATTTTAGATCTCGTTGGCCATTAAAAATTATAATTAGAATATAAAAGATACACATAACATAAATACACGCAGCAAAAATAAATTATACCTACCACAGTTGCGAACAAAAACGTTAAATGCAAGTCCCTGCCATATGGCAATAAAAGTTTATAATAAAACTTCAATAAACATTTAAAATAGCCCTTCTACTCATCTAGATTCTAGGTATATTTTATGTATATTAAGCAGTGTCCTCAAATTTGCAGTGCTCTTTTCAGCATCTAAGTTGTAAGCACATTTTTAATTTAAGACCAATTTTATGTACATTTGGATTGCAAATAAGTGATTTGATTCGATTAAATAGAAATTCACCGATATATTCGGCTTAGAGCCGTATTACCGTGGAGTGGCCCTTACTCTGAGAAAGGCTTACGCCTAACAGGAAACTTTAACGCACTGTTCTTTTCATCGTAAAAAACAATATGTAACATTTTGCCTTAAGATCATGGCATAAGAAGAAAATCCTCCCTTTTATCATCTGGTAGGTACCGTAGAAAGCGACATTGAGGTCACAACATCGTCTTTCATTTTCTCTTATTATTATCACAAAATTTCTTACCCTATCATTCAGATTTACACCTAACATAGATAATAACGGTGACAAACACGCACATAGTCCACATGATGGTAAGTGGATGATGTGTCCCATAGATTTATCTTCAATTAAGAATCAAAATGCAGATGCGTTCTCAGCCCCGAGGACTGAGATGGAATGCGTCGTTTCCAGTAAAAAGGGTCTACGGTTCTCTACACTCACCATACAAAATACAGCAGCCCTAAGCTGCTATTTTACGCTGGTATTATGTGAGAGCGTGGTCCTTCTCCGGTCGAGCCGACCCATTCATGCTGCAACCACAATACAGTTGCAGCATGGCTCTACCACGTAAAACTTACCGCATTTTGACAGTATTCATTCTACTCTCATGTTTCTTCTACCATACCCAACTTTTACTGCCAAACATTAATGTTCTACAGAACGAATTTCGGTCACGGCGGCCAGTCGAAGCGGACTCTACTAGCCAACTGCACTCTCTACACCCTCATTCTCATAGTCCGATGTTATGAGTATGTTATCCGACACAACCGGAAAGAAACCAACGGCCTTACATGCTTTCTGAGCCAGGAGAGTTAAACGCCGCCAACTCCCTGAATCTGGGTTGTTACTGCGAATTCCTCGACAGAGAAACCCAATAAGTGATTTATGACCGACCCTTGATCTGAACCCGGATCCTCAAAACCAGTAACCGCGTTAAGGACCACTAGACTGATGATCAGTCAAACGAACTTAGGGACTATCACAGCATTGACGATTGACAGCTTTTTTTACGTATTCTGACTACCTACAACAGAGTGTAACATAGAAAACAGATGTCTTAATCCGTGTTCTGTGGAGTGTAATGCCCCATTCAGTCTGTGTGCAAACTGTCCATTTTCCCAAAATAATCAATAAGCCGGGAACAGCACCTTGAAATCACCCGTTAAACGACTTTGGACTCATCCAGGAAGACATTGTTAACTGCTGACTGAATCACCTCGATAAGACTGTACGTGACATTTAACTAGCGAGTCCGCACTCCCTCAGGTCACGTCCACCGCCCTCGTCCCGAGATTCATCTCATGTTTATTTCGACAACGTGGCCCTCGTGACTCTCTCACATGACCGCCAGCTGACGAGTGTACAAAAATAGCAATCTATTTCCAACTCGCCGACTATAATAAGCATTCGTAAATGTTGCGAATTGCCGCTTGTAAAAGGGCGTTGAAACTTTTATTATCTGTACAGATTACGGTAAATATTTTTTTAGCCGACGGTTATGTTCGATAAGCATTTTAAAAGTAATAGCACACTAACCCCCTTATTGATAAACATTTTTAAACACTTGATTAGTTAAACAGTGTTTTGTCACCTTCTAGCAACAAGTGTCGGAATGAGACAAAACACTATTTAATTAATCAAGCGTTTAAAAAATGTATATGAATAAGAGGGTTAGTTATCAAGTGCAATGATGGGTGTTTTTGCTGTTACCTATTTATTTATTAGGTACTAGCAAGTCAATTGATTTAGCAAGTGATTTCTGGATTTTGACAACAGTGCCACCTACCGGGTCCAATAGAGTTTAAAACCATCCAAGGACGCACTCAAATGCACAGAAGAATCATTAAAATCGGTCCATCCGTTTTCGAGTTTTGGCGAAACTAACGGCCAGCAATTGATTTTTATATAAAGAGCACAATTTTTACGTGGTGGAGCCATGCTGCTGCTATATTATGCCTGCATCACGATTGGGCTGGCTCGATAAGTGAAGGACCACACTCGCACAGAATAACATCGCAAAATACTGTGTAGGTATCGTATAGTGAGTGTAGAGGACCGGATATAATTTTTAGTCCATTATTTAAATTATAATGGACGTTATTTTTATTACATTATTTATATTTTTTAATCCAGTTACTAGACTCCAAAGAGTTAGTAATTCTTTCATGGTGCAATGTAACGCTTTTACAAAAAAGTCCCACAAAATATGCAGAACTTATATATCAAAAGCTTTAACATATTTATTAAGCAAAAATTGTTAAGTAAGGGTTATTACACTACTAAAGAGTACATGGTTGATAATAACCCCTGGGAATGAGGTTGTCGGTACCATGCTGTTTCTAAATGTTTTCTTAAGAATTGTACAAATGTTATATTGTAAGTCATGCTTTAAAGACGGTCCCCTGGGTTTCTTGCAGATTCTTGGAAGACAGAAGTTTTTTTTCCGAACCAATGGCAAAAGTGAAAAATTACTATCATTAAGAACTACATATATAATAATTACATAAATAATTCACGTATAATAAATAATATTGTAAGTGGGAGAAATTTTTTCGCAGTCGTCTTTATAACGCCATGTAAGTATACAAATTAGTTACGGATATATTTTTTTTACTGTTCTAACTTAGCGCTTAGCTACAATTCCACCTGATGGTAAGTGATGATATAGCCTAAGATGACTTAACAAAAGCCTATTCACTCTTGCCTTCAGGACACCCACATTGTAATCGGATATAAAGACAGATGCCGGCAACTTATTCCACTCCTTTGCTGTACGCATGACGAACGACGTAGCAAACTGTTTAGTTCGAATGCGTGGTCAACAACGCAAAGGTGGAGACTGGCTGAACGTCTGTTCGTCCGATGACTCCGATGGTGGAAAGGAAATGCATCCTGTAGAAAACCGAAAGGCTGGCTAGTTAATTTGCGCCTGTATTCAAGGCTGGTAAGATTAATTTTAACCAGATTTGTATCACCAATACGCCTCTTAACATGTCTTTCCATTGAGTACAAAGTCGCCAGATGGCATTTTGAATCACCAGCCCATATATGGCAAAAGAATGACCGGACTTGCGCTTTAATAAGCAGCTGTCCCGACGTGAAGTACCGTCGCACCTTTGTAAGGACTCCTAGCTTCCTTGCATCTGCTTTGGGCTTGGACTCAATGAACAGTCCAAAGTTCAGATTTGAGGATATCTTAACCCCCAACTACTGAAGGCGGTCGGCGTATTCCAGTGATTACATTTCGGAAAGAAGGAGCCAAGGTGAACTAGCTCCTTTCATACTCGTACTCGTATTTCAATATAGTATGCACGCATACACAGTAAAATTTTGCAGAAAATTTACTCCATAGAAAAAAACAGCAACATATAATATTATTAATATTTTACCAATAGTGAAGCCGTTGTTTACATATGAATCGTTATATAATTTCAATTTAGTTTTATTAAGAAATAATAAATATAATGATTAATTCATTCATATATATTTATTAAATAACATGAATGGCGTAATAATTACGAAGAGTAAGTACCTATTTGATTAACGTTACATTTAACATTTTTGGTCAAAATTCACGAAAATATATTAAGTATTATTGTTACAAGTACTTTTTAATTTCAAGAAGAGCGAAAGAAATTCGAAGCTGTTGGTATGTAAGTGACTACGTCTCAAACGTTAAGAACTCACGTACGTAATAAGCTTCCTTAGACTTTTTGTTACATATGTATATAATATTTTATAAGGATAAAATATTACTGGTATGAGAGAAATTGTCTACTTGTGAGTTCTCACAAGGTCTCCCTGCAATAGGTGGGAATATGGACTTGTTGAAGCGATACGCCATCGCTTCAACAAGTCCATATTCCCACATTTGACTTTTAAAAAAGTGCTTTGTAAAAGCCAATTTTAAATGAAAATATTTGACTTTGACTTCATGCTAAATTAATGATTTCTTATAATTACACGAACACTACACGATTAAATAAACTAGATTTTACGAATTTTATCGCGTACCGTTTAACCCATCTTCACGGGAGAACTCATATACGTGATAAAATCCGTAAAAACTAGTTTTATTTAATGCAAAATTATTTTAACTTACAATGACGATAACTAGTCATTTTGCTATCTTAAAAAGTTCAGGCTCAGGAGACTAAATTGTTGTTCTCTAATAATTTGTTCAATGATTTAGAGTGACAAACAGTCCACATAATAGTAAATGCAGCGTTTGGACACCTGCAATCAGCTTTAACAAAAAAGGCTACGTAGGCGTTATCAACTCTGAGGACTATAATGGAATACCTCATGGCCTATAATAACTACTGCCGGTTATCTATAGCCTTTATAGCGTAGCGGTACATACTTTTATATCACACAGCTATTTTCGAGATGTTTGTGCTGTTAGCCTATGCGTCTCTTACAGTTCCATCTAACTCATGGAGCTAATTATATCAAGACATTTATCCTTTATACCACAGTAGGGGATATATACCTGCTAGACAGTAAAATGAGGTAAGACTGTGTAGTACCGACTCAAGCAATCTCTCAGACATAACGGGACAGGTAGTTACGTCTTAAATATAAGTAACTAATTTTGTACAAAAACTAACTAATTCTGTAAATTAAGTAATCTTGCTCGTCAGCATGGGAGGTTCGAATCCCAGGTTAGACCAAAAATCAGTAATTAGATTTTTCTGTCAAGAAATTCTCCTAGTTAAGTTTTCAGTCATCGAACTATATTACTATACGTAGAAGTAATACCTCAATGCCCGGCGTCAGGAATTTTTTTATAGACTTTTGGACAAACAAGCATTTGACTCACCAGATGTAAAGTAAGTATCGACCACCGCCCACGAACAACTGCAACACCAGAAGAATTTCGGGTGCGTTGCCAGCCTTTTAAAAATGATAAACTCTACAAGGTCTCTAAGTCGTATCGATCCCGAAAAATCGCCGGTGGTTTGCGATTCTACAATTAAGTCGTGTGAGGAAGAAAACACTTAGTAAATCGCACAGCGCTGGACCGCCAAGCAACCGAATGAAGTGGATTGAAATGTTAGTTTTGTCGCGTTGTGCATTGCTTTTTTATAGAATAAGGGTGACAAACGAGCACACAGTCCACCTGATGGTAAGTGGACGCCGTGGCCCATAGACATCTACATTTATCCTCAATTAAGAATCAAAACACAGATGCGTTATCACCCCTGAGTACTAAAATGGAATGCCTCGCTTCCAGTAAAAAAGGATCTTCGGATCTCCACACTCACTATACACAGCAGTATTAAGCTACTATATTACACTGGTATTCTGTGAGAGCGTGGTCCTTCCCTGGTCGAGCCGACCCATTCGTTCTACAACCATAATATATAACTAAAGCGCGGCTCTACCATGTATTAAATTGCCAATATTTAGCGGCTAGAATTAATCAGAACAATTCCTTTGAGCACTAGCGGTGTTTCACCTCACGTGCTTCATTCAGCACGCAAAGCACTAGCGGTGTTTCACCTCACGTGCTTCATTCAGCACGCAAAGCACTAACGGTGTTCCACCTCACGTGCTTCGTTCAGCACGCAAAGCACTAGCGGTGTTTCACCTCACGTGCTTCATTCAGCATGCAAAGCACTAACGGTGTTTCACCTCACGTGCTTCATTCAGCACGCAAAGCACTAGCGGTGATTCACCTCACGTAATTCATTCAGCACACAAAGCTGTTGTTGCTGTGCTTGATCTTTCTCGATCGTGTCTGATTACGTTCCAATGGACTACGAAAGTGAGGGAATTGAGAGTGTACTGTGCGTGCGCACATACTCTGCCACTGTTATCCTGTCCTGTATCTAGTCTCCGTTCAGACTGACTATAAAAATAATAATATCCCTTATACCAGCCGTGACCGAAGTTAGGTATAAAGGACATTATTATTTTTATATTAAGGACCACAATACAGGCTCCGAAGGCATTAGATTTCAGTCCTCAGTGGTAACAACCCATACGTTGAGCCCTTTCCATGAGCTACAGTAACCACTTATTAAGTGGGATGTAAGCTCGTTTCTCACTTTAATATTATAAAAAAGTATTTAGAATTTATTCATTATTATCATTTTCACAATGTTGAGCGAAAACAACACAATGAATTTCTGACTGACACTTAACACAGAACATAAATTCTTTAAAAGATCACAACAAGCGGAAATTAGTCCGAAGGTAACTATAACTAAAGCTATAGCTAACTTAGTATTATATTAAGCCTATCCCGTATCTGAATGCAAATCTGCGTGCGGTCGCGTCGTCCGTTCTAAATGAGGGCCAGCTCGATTCGCACTACTACGTTACCCGTGTCCACTGTCTTCCGGTAAAACATGTAATGTTATCACGATAACGTAACGGGGTGCATGTAATTTGTTCTAATAACATTTGGCATATTTTCATCTTAACACAGCTAACAGCCGTTTATATGGCTGAGTGATATTCGATTTGTTAGCCGACTGTTCTAGAACGAAGGTTATTTTTCTCGAGGGTATGTATATATGCGTATGTCTATTACTTTGACACGCTCTGTAGACTAAATAGTTTGATAGATTTTAATATATGAGGTGTCGTCAGGTTCTCCTCAATTGTGAGAGTGAAACAGGCTGTATAATATTTAAATATTGCATTTTCAAATACAAAAAAGTGAGGGAAGGATTTTTTCAGTTCCGGGTTTTTATGATTACTGTTGAAGCCTGTTACTGTTTTATTTAGTTTTAGTTACTGTTTAACCTTACGGTTTAAACAAACAAGCTTTATACATAGGTTGTTTCATCTACAGTTTAGAAACTATACCCATATTTGATAAATCGATTCGACTGAAATTGTATATATATTTAGACAATTGCTGTGATATACTTATTGAATAATATTTTTTTAAATAAGAGGATCGAAACAGCATTTTTTTTTCATTCTTAGAAAGGACGTCAGAGAATCTTAAGATCACTGGTGATCTCAACGCGCAACATTAGCGAGCAAAGCGACCGTGTCTTGGCAACGGCTAGTGAAGCACCAGAAGAAGAGCTTTGAGGCATTTCATAATGTCTTGTCACTCGGTGAAGTTAAGTTGGAATTCTACGAAAGAAAATGGTCACGAATACAAGTAAATAAAAGTCCGTTTTAATATTTTATAATTATTCAAAAGACAAAACTATTTAAAGACAGTTCAGATGAAAACTGCTTCCGTCTAGTCGCAAATGTGATGATCATTATATTCCTGGGTTCATATCCCGAGTCAGACCAAAAAAAATCAGTTATTGTGTTTTACTATCAAGGTATTTTCAGTCGCAGCCTAGAGTTGGAAAATTCGTAATGTTTCACCCCTGTTCATCGAAAAGCGCGTAATGCTATTGGTCCTGCACCTGTCCTCTCTCCGGTTGTGTCGGATAACCGTGCCATCGGACTATGAGAGTGAGGGAAAAGAAAGAGTACTCGTGCTTTCACTTGTACTCGAGCAACATGATCCTGTCCCGCACAGACGTCTAGTCTCCTATGAGACTTGTCACCGTGAGCGAAAGTCGGTCTGGAGGACATTATTCCACAAAATTTGATCGGAACATCGGGATTCTGTTAAAGTATTTCCTTAATAGTTATTATATAATTTGTGGAGAATACAACATGGCATTTTATTTAGTGAACAGTATTCTTCAGGGAATACGTGTTTTACAATTCAAACATATATTAGGTACTTACCCAACGTAAAGTGCCAGTATGGTTTAACTCATAGTTTTGAACTCGGAATAGAAAATTTGAAACGTTATGGTGTATAAGTCCACTGTAGGACGTATAAAAATAACGTTCAATTAATTATTTTTAAAATATTTGTCTATGTTGAACATATAATGACCTATGTTTTGTTATGATGGCGTAAGGTGTCTGAAACTTTATTTGGTACCGTGGTGGTTCTAAGAGGCGACTTTAAGATAAAAAATGTCATAGCTTCCAATAGATGATGATATAACCATCTTGTATTCGCTAGGTGTGAAATACCTAGGCCGGTCCACTATCGCCAATCCACTTGCCAAGTGTGACGTCTACAAGACTGACGTTATCTTAGAAAACAGAATCCAAATCACATAGACTAGTAAGGTGGGACAATATCACCAGGGTGAAGGTAGCAGCTCTACTACGCGGTGTGGTGAAAATAGATTATTCTTTTGAAGAAATAATGACGATAAACGAGTGTACAATCCTCCTTGTACTAAAAGGTGCTGTGGCACATAGACAACTACATTTATCTTTGAAATTAGAATCATACACAAATTGCGAACAGCTACTAAAATTCCAAATGAAAATATCGCATTCTCTTGTAGCACGACACTTTGCTTGTTTTTATTAATGCTGAATACCTTTAGTGGCTATGTCTGTTAATTACTTTCGGGAAATAACACGCTATTTTACGTTTGTTGCAAAATTCTACATCGCTCCGCTGCTACAAAATATCGTGTGGCTTAGTTTTAATTTTAATATAAAATCAGAGTGATATCCCTTAAACTTCGCACCGCTGCATTGGAAGACCTTTTCAAGGTACTGGATTTTACTGTCATGTATGTCTGATATGGTATCAATACTATTGGTGAGCACATTACTAATCTTTGATTTTTCTGGTCGTTATGGTTGAATCATTGGACTATGCTGAATGATCTCAATGTATTCCAACGAAAAGGTCGGAAGTTATACATGCACAAGATAAATATCACAGTAAAGTTCATGTAAAACATCCTGCAATTCCTGTACACGGTCCAATGCTCTTTATAGCGTATCCCGAAATTGCGACCTGTCTGACCCACGTAAACGGCGTGGCATTCGTCACAAACAAGTTTATAAATATCCGATTTTTGACTAATATTCAACCTATCTTTATTATTACAAATATTCCTAAGCGATTTTTTTGTTTTAAATGCCACGTTAACGCCGTTTTTTCTAAGAGTATTGGCTATTTTTTCCGATATGGAGCCTAAGTAGGTCAAACCGCTCACATATCGCCCGACACTTTTTCCGATGTGGAGCCTAAGTAGGTCAAACTGCTCACATATCGCCGGACACTTTTTCCGATGTGGAGCCTAAGTAGGTCAAACTGCTCACATATCGCCGGATACTTCGAGCGGTTAGATCTCAAAGTGTTCGGCGATATATATAATTTCGGGACACGCTGTAAAGAGCATTTGGCCGCGTACAGGAATTGCAATCCCGATAAATCCCATTTTGCTAAATATCTCTTGGACACTGGACACAACCTAGCCAGAGACCATTCGTTTGAAGTCTTGCATAATAAGGGGCTGCGACTGTGTGTGCTGGAGCAGTAGGAAATTTGAAAAAATAATACTGGTAACAATGTTGCTGAATGAATAAACAAATGTTTCTAATTCACCTTTGTTAAACATCTTTAAGGCTGTTCTCTAATAATATTTTTTTAAATTAGTAATAATAAATAACTATAATAATATCAATGGAAAACAATATAATAATATTAAATTAATAATAATAATAATGAGGATCATTCATTTGGTTCCTAAAGACCAGGGTACCACAGACCCGAGCAAATACCGCCCCATCACGTGTCTAACGACCATATACA
>DWHP01004494.1:0-12536 GCA_018247895.1 Parnassius honrathi
AGTGACCGACATAGCCCAACGGATTAGTAAGCTGAAGTGGCAATGGGCCGGCCATATAGCTCGAAGAACCGACAACCCTTGGGGAAAAAAGGTTCTCGAGTGGCAGCCTCATACCGGTAGGCGAAGTGTAGGTCGACCCCCCACTAGATGGAGTGACGATCTGGTAAGACATGCAGGAAGTCGATGGATGCAGATGGCTCAGGACCGTGCTTTGTGGCATACCTTGGGGGAGACCTACGTTCAGTAGTGGTTCTGAAGGGCTGTAATGATGATGAATGATGATCCTGTGCCGTATGACAATTTCAGTTGGAACCACATCTTTCTGAGGTCCATATCATCTATTCACGGCGTTGTCTGTACGTTCGTAATCGATTTATTGGTAATTGTGATCTAGTGACTAAGAGAAGGTAGGCCGCGGTCGTGCCGTGCTATTGTACTATCGTGGCAATGCCCTCTGTGTACGGTCCGTGAAGCAAACCCAGTGTCGATTAAAAAAACACAGTTACTAAGGATAATTAAGGCTGAATTTAAGAAGATATGATAGTGATCTTTTCACGACATATTTTAAATTATAATACAACGATAGTACGAAATGCCGCATTATAACTATGTTTTTGTAAGATGTTAGATAAACTTTCATTAATATAAATAATTCTAATTTTACTAAGTCATAGACTAAATGAATTTATCGACAACGATTTTTGTTTCACTAATGGCATATCAATAGACTTGTCCATGGAATGGGATAACAGTAACAATCATGTGACAGGAAAAATACAGCTTATCTTATTTGGTACCATGTTAAACGATTTTGTATAAAGAGTTGAGCTATAAAAATTTTGTTCATTTTAAGGAACTCTTTCTCTCTATGCTAGTAATTACTCTGAGGCGCACATGTTTGACAAACGTTTTCAACTACTAGTAGATGCTAGATGACAAAACGTTTGTAATGTAACGTCTCGTGTTGTGATTGACGGTCCTACAAATAACTTCGGCCGGAGTAAAGACGAAAAAATTTTATATTATGTCAAATCCGATACTACATGTTTGAAAGCAATTGTCTAGCATCACAATTTTATATACTATACTTGTTATTAATTGTAATTTATCAGAAAATTACTTGTGACTTTGTACATACGAGTAAAGTAACCTATCTAATGAAAATGCGCAGTGTGATTCACTGTGACTTTCATAAAATTTATTCTAGTAGAATCCAACGGTTGTTCAAAACTGGAAAAAAACCAGATAAAGAGATAACTAAAGGTAAAATCATAAATGACTCATACAATAAATATTTTCTTAATTTATATTGAATAAAAATTATTCACTTGTGTTCTATTTATAACCAAACGCTTGAATTATATTCAATTCAAACTCCAATTCAAAGTTATATGTAAATTACTCTGTTATTAACGGTGATGAATCACCACCTGATTCATCACTGGCGATATTTTGAGCAGTAACTGTAAATGGAAGCGTAATTGACCGCGTAGTGTCGCTATTAGAATATCCACTACCCCATATCCTCCCATGGGTAACTTCAGAGGCGACAGAGGGAAAAACCAGGAGATGGGAACCAACGTCTTTTTAATAGCAATTAGAAAAAAAGCTGCGGTTGCCAACCAGCCTGCCAAGTGTGCCAACTATAACAAATATCCCACTTTTTAGGCATTCAATAGAGGAGCCAAGCAAGGTGTTAAGCAGCGGACTTTGATGTACTGTAATAAATGAAAGAATTTAATCTATTTTTAGATGACTAAAGTCAACTACAGTCAGATTATTTATATTATATATTTAAGAATTTTAAGCAAAGATTGTATAAAAAAGGTAATTAGAATATCAAGGAACTTATATGATAATAACTCCTTGAAATAAGGTGATCGCAACCAAACTATCGCCATTTATACGTGGTAGAGCCATGCTTCAATTATTAGTAGTATAGTTGTAGCATGAATGGGTCGGCTCGACCGGGGAAGGACCACGCTCTCACAGAATATCAGCGTAATTGTACTTTAATACTGCTGTGTTTCGTATGGTGAGTGTAGAGAGCCGGAGACCCTTTTTACTGGAAATGAGGCATTCCATTTTAGTCCTCGCGGGTGACGACGCATCCGCATTTTGATTTGTAATCGAGGAGACATATAGGAGTCTATGGGTAAACACCAACACTTACCATCATGTAGACTGTTTGCTCGTTTGTCCCCCTATCCTATAAAAAAACCAGTTTCTAATTTGTTTTGTGTTGTTAATTACTGTATAACTTTAATGATTGTAAACTGTTCTTATTTTTTTTAATTCCAGCGGCATTGGCAGGGATGCCATCCACAGCTTTTAAAGAGAAAACTTAGGCACGTTGTGCACTTTTAAGATGGGGAAAAGCATTGATCTCGCGTGATCATCACGCTCAGATATGTTTACAGATGTGTATTTATTGATTTGTTTGTATTAATAGGTAATAATAATTGTGTATTTATGTAACACAGCATTGAATGAAAATTTTTAATACGTAACATTTTATTACTATATAATTTGCAATAGAAAATACTTCCGAAAAAATATTTCGTAACAACCCAAAATTAATATTGATTTTTTATATTTACGCGAACACCACACGTTGATTAAAAGTACTTTTACGGATTTTATCGCGTTTAATTTTAAATGATATTTAATTACCGACGTTTCTGGTGCTTTCCAGGATCCATGGTCCGCCGTGACCATGGATCCTTCATGGATTTCGAGTAGATGACAAAACGTTTGTAACGTAACGTGTCATGGAGATTAGAGAGAAGGATAACGATCGCTACGTACTAAAGCATGCCCGCCTGTCCTTGAAAATTTGTAGAATTTATAGCGGCGCTGCCGTCGGTGAGTACTGCGAAGTTAGCTGCTTTACAAGTGGATGAAGTAAGTTGAATAATGTACAAATTTTCTTCGCAGCATTGGTAAGAAAATTTTCGTGCTCCGTAATTTTTTTAATTTTTGACAAAAAGAAACATTAAAAAATGGATGGATGTGCAAGTGGTTTCTGGTCGGAAAAATAGACTAAAAATGACTTGAATGATTGAGCAAACTTAGCGATCTCAGCGCCTCATTTATTGTGTCCACATTTCTGGGACACTATTTTCTACAGCGATCGTTGTCCTGTTCTCTAACTTCCATACGGGGGACTGAGCCAACTGACGTCCCGATGTCAATGTTAACCCGGAGTACCTTCAGCTTTTTAATTATTGTTTATGGTCCGATCTATGCAGAACGAACTTACGTCGGGAATTAAAAACCAATTATAATTAAACGCGATAAAATACGTAAAAGTAGTTTTAATCAATGTGTAGTGTTCGCGTAAATATAATGACTTGTTCCGCGAAAATAATTCTTCAATCAAGCTAGAATTCACATCCATGACAAGTGACTCAGAAATCAGAGAGCCTAACCATTTATGAATAAAAAATATACCAAATTATCTTTTAAACTTACAGCAGGGTGGACACTGGTGTCCAAGTGAACAATTTGGGTAGGCCACTATCCGTTGCTGTCCAAACCGACGACGTCGAATTGTATGTGGTAAGTTATGTTTTTTTTTTCAGTGTTTTCATCACCTGTCATTTTCATTTTATTATTATTTGCCCCTCGAGTGGCGGCCTCGTACCGGCAGGCGTAGTGTAGGGTGGCTCCTCACTAGATGGAGTGACGACCTGGTAAGACTTGTAGGAAGTCGATGGACGCAGGTGGCTCGGGACCGTGCTTTGTGGCATACCTAGGGGGTGGCCTATGTTCAGCAATGGACTTGTGAAGGGCTGTAATGATAATGATGATGATGATCATGACACCTTTAACCACTTGTTTAATATGTCAACCCCTAATTAAGCTATATCTCGCCAGCAACGTAAAGTCAGGACCTTATTTGGCCAAAATCCCGTATAAAAGTAAAGTTACAGCCTATATACGTCCCACTGCTGGGCACAGGCCTCCGCTAATTTCTGACAAGGTGTTAGGGCAAGGAAGGTGTCCGCCGCGCTGCGTCAATGCCTGTTGGCGAACTTCACATGTGTTCGAAATATTTTTTCTTATTCCTCAGACGTGCCGGTTTCCTCACGATGTTTTCCTTCATCGCCGAGCACGTGGTAAATCAGCACTTAAAATTGCAATTAAGAATTTCATTGGTGCGGGCGGGATCGAACCTGGGTCATTCACGAACTGCACAAATCCCGTATATATTGCCCCATAAATGAATCACCAACTGTGTGGAGTTCAATAACAGTTAACATTCATTGTTTTTCATCAAGTTCCTAGCTGTAATGTAATTGTTTGAATTTGAACCATCAGCGATGCTATTTATTAATAAAATATTCATCACATTTTATTACAATATTATACTATTTTTAGTAAAATATTTTTTCTCAGGCAGGTTAAAACGCTATAATTTCAGGTGCCTACAAATCAACAAAAACTAACGCAAGCAGAAAGGGAGCTATCGCCTCGCTTAGCTGGTGAACAGAAATGGACGGAGGACAACTGGAGTCAGTGGAAGATGCAAGAGAGAAGAAGGAGCTATGGAGACTTTGACCGTTAGCTTTTTGACGTAACTTTTGAGGCGAGATCTATTACTTCCCAGCTTTCCATTGTTATCCGCAAGTTCCTTGCCTTTATGGACGGGCAAAGATATATGACTGAAAATATAATTACAGTGGACCCCCGGTAATCCAACAAACGTTTTGCAGGGCAGTGTCGAACTATCTAATTTGTCGGAATAACGAATACTGCCCCTATAGTTTGGAATTTTTTTCAAAATATTACTTTGTAATCTGACAAATTACAGATCCAATGATAAGAGTCTATATGTTATATACATGTACTCTGAAGTACAAATCATACTTCAAGCGAAGATTATCAAAAATATATTCAATAATAAATAATAGACCGTGTCATATTCGTATCAGAGGATACCGGATTAAACAGGGGCCGGATCACCGGGAGTCCACTGTATAAAAATATCCACTACCCCATATCATCCCGTGGGTGTCAAACCCGCTTGCCAGGCGTGGCAACAGTGGTAAAAATGGAAATCTAGGGGGGAGGCCTATGTTCAGTGGACTTTAATAAATAGGATGTAACATTATCATCAAAATCGAGTTCACCTATCGTCGGTACCTTGATTTCTTTCAGTAAGTCTGTTCTCCTCATGTTCCGGTTGTGTTAAGTATATCTTATTCGATTTGACTGTCTCATTAGTCTAGTGGTCATAGCGCGACTGCGGATCGTGGCGTCCCGAGTTCGAATCCCTGGTTGGGCCAAAAGAGTATATTCTGTTAAAAAATTCTCACTAGCAGCCCGGAGTCGGGAAGTTGGGCGATGTTTCGCCCTCGTGCCTCGGAAAGCACGTAAAACCGTAAATCTTGCGCCTGATCTCCCTCCGGTCTTGTCGGATTACTGTACCATCGGACTATGAAAGTGAGGAAAAGTGAAAAATGCTTTTGTGTTTGTGCGCTCGAGCACTGTTTCTCTTTGTTTTCTCTTTTTATATAAACGTTTCTTACTCCTGTATCGTAGGGGCAGTTAGCATAAATTAATTTCACTAGGACACACATCCAGACCCGAAACAAGTATTTATAGGCCATACAAGTACTTGTCCCATGCGGGATTCGTAAATCTATGGGCCACAGGATCCACTTCCCATCAGGTGGTCTGTGTGCTCATTTGTCGCCCTAATTCTATAAAAAAAAATAATGGACAACTTACGTGAAAAGCCAGGCCGTAGAAAAGTATTAATTCGATGTGTGACCGTGAGTTTTTTTTTTGTAACATGATGTACCTCACAGTAACTTTTATAGCCGTCCCTAAATCAGATATTATTGTTCTTGGATAAATTGAGGGCCGCTTGTATATTTTTAAGTTACGGAAAAACATTTAAAACTTACCTAGATAAAATACATAACCTACAAATGAGAATATTGAAAATGATCATACCTAAGAAAGTAAAAACAAAAATATACGGTGAATACAATATTAAAGGGATATTTAAATTCTGTAAAGTATTACCTATACATACGAAATTTAAGATGCTAATATTAATAGAACAATTTCATAATAAAAAAGTTCAAGTTAAAACTAACCATAGAACTATTACAAGAAAAGTTACAGAAAATAAGCTCGTAACACCTAAAATATTTAACTACTATGGAAAACGTACAAATAGATACTTAATTCCTACCTTAATGAACCAAATACCCACCACGATACTCTCAGATATCAATGAGAATAACTACAAAAACAAATTCAAAAAGTATTTCTATGAACAACTACAACGGGAGTAAAAATAAATATTAACAAAATATAAAGTATATGTATGTGTGTGTGTATGTATGTATATGTATGTATGTATGTATATCTGCTATTTTGTTTTATAACTTGTTGCCATCTTGTAGGTAGGGACGTTATCCCGTTGCTGTTTGTTGTATTGGTATTTTTGATCGAAAAAATGCGACAAGTAGTTTTCCCAAAGTATTCTGAAGAGACCGAAACAGATGAAAATCTAATGGTGCAAGGTCAGGACTATATGGTAGATGCATTAACACTTCCCAACCAAGCTCTCTCGATTGTTGCTGAGTGGCAAAGGATGTGTGTGGTCTGTGTGGTCTGGCGTTATCATGATTAAAGACCTTGATCCTTTTCTGTTGATCAATTCCAGCCGTTTCTTCTTAATTTCTTGCTTGAGTCTCATTAGCTGTTGACATAATAATCCATATTTAAGGTTTTATTCGGCGGTAAAAGCTCGTAATAAACGATGTCCTTCCAATCCCACCATACACAGCATCACCTTATTGCATGTTAATTCAGGTTTCGCTGCAGTCTGTGGAGCTTGACTACTCTTTGACCATGATATTTGTCGCACGTTCTTGTCGTAGGTGATCCACTTTTCATCACCAGTATGTTTTATGCGTGGTAGAGTCACGCTGCAGCTTTATTATAGTTGTAGCACGAATGGGTCGGCTCGACCGGAAAAGGACTAGCTCTCACAGAAAACCAGCGTAAAATAGCAGCTTAATACTGCTGAGTTTCGTATGGTAAGTGTAGAGATCCGGAAACCCTTTTTACTGGAAACGAGGTGAAAACGCATCTGCGTTTTGATTCTTAATCGAGGATAAATGTAGATGTCTATGGGTCACAGCTTCCGTTTACCATCAGGTGGACTGTGTGCTCTTTTGTTACCCTTATTCTATATTATTAAAACCAGTGATCAATCTTTTCAAAAATGGTTCGTTTTCGTTACGACTCAGTAGAGATTCCCCAATGATTACAAGATTCTTTACGTTTCTTTCAGTGAGCTCATGTGGTACCCACATATCGAGCTTTTTTGTATAGCATTTAATAAATAAAAATAGCCAGACTTTTTCAAATAGGTCGCAATAGTTTTTTAGTCAATCCTCAATTCCTCGGCTATGTTGTCACTACAAGTAAGCCGCTCTTGCTCAACTTTTTCAAAAATTAACATCGACTTTATCCGTATGGGGCGACCAGAGTGAGCTGCATCTTTGACATTAAAAATTTTCGGACTTAAAACGCTTGAACCAACTTTGTGCTACTCTTACTGACACTGCATTAGATCCATAAACGTCACAAATTTCGGCGGCATGAGTCGCATTTTTCTTTTTTTTTTTTTTTTTTTGTAGTAAAACTTCAGAATGTACGGAATTTCTTCGTTAGATTACCTCATTTTGGCAGACGGGAAAAAAAATTACCTCTACTGTATTCTTTACTGGTAACGTTACGTTATTCAGTATTTTCAATAAAAACATATCTATACAATTGTCGCTTGACATAAACAGTAAACAGATAGTGAACATTCACATTTACAGTTCGAAACAATGGGTTCGACGATGACAAGTCTAACTGCTGGCCTGTTTCCATGTATGCAAGCATTTGTTTTCCCTCCTTATTGAATATACGCGTTGCAAATATCACATTATTATTGTGACAATCATTGAGGTATTACTACACGTTAGTAATATAGTTCGATGGTGACAATAAACAACTTAAATCATTTAAGTGTACTACATAATTTTAGCCGAAGGTAATTTATTTTAATGTATGTTGAAATATTGTAGAAAATAATCATTATAATATAGACTAGCTTATTAAAAATACAAATAGATATTACATAAAAGTACATAATATTATATTCATCGCCAACAAAATCTTTTAAAATTCACGTAGTGCTCCTTACTTTGTAAGTACTTACCACCGCACTAGGCAGTCAGGTTGTCGATCGCAGCGCCTGAATTTTATCTTTAATTCTTATCACATAATAATAAGGAAGTATTCAGATAATAGTATTAGTGTTGTGACGTATTAGTTCAACCCACAATCGCTTCATGGCGGTTACTCAATTAAAAGTGAGAGAAGGCCTATTCCAAGGCGGGATAATATGGGATAATGGGTTTTCTTACGCTGCCAATACACGGCAAACGTTATAATTATATACTGCACTAAAATCGTAAAAAATAATATGCGTACGTTAATATCTAATCTTTATAAATTTGTAAGAATTAGATATTAAACGCAATAACAAATTTATACTGCATCGTAATATTCTATTCTAAAATATATCTGCTGATTCGTCGTGTGATAGTTGCTTATGAAAATTCATCACTTCTCTCTGTTTCTGTCTCTGTTTTTTTTATATTTTTATGCCTCGTCTCGTACCTAGCTTAACCCTGCATGGGTCGCGCCCTAAAAACTGACGTAAGCGGTCGCGTGGATTGCAATTGTAATCCAAATAAAAAACAGAAAAAACTGCAAATTAAGAATCAAAATGTATTTATTTCACTTTGAATGTAATAAAACTAGAAATATGTACCACACGGAATGAAATAAAAAAAAATCTTTTATTTATTACTTAACTTTAAAAAAACTTTTATTAATTTGTAAGCAAAAATGGCACATTGATTTCTTAATGAGATCATAAATCATCTTAAGTAGTTATAGCTAATCTAATCAATGTATTTTAAACAAGAAGAACATATGTATTTGGAATGATCCGGACAAACGAAGTTATTACATGCTGTGCATGATCGACGAGTGTTCTTATTGCGCGATCTTCCGCAGTCACATCAGCGACCCAGTCTGCTAGTTGACGATAATGCCGAGGTACTTGGCTGATTTTCAGCTTGGGGAACTTCCAGAAAACCTTTTATTTTGAACACCAGACTTCGTGGTAATGTCTTTTGTTCCAATCTTCTGTGAGCTGATGGTTTCATCTATGCCAAGGCCATTGAAATAAGAAAATCACGTCGTACTACCTTCGCAAAATTTTTGTTGGCATATGCATAAAGAATTCAAAGCACACAAATTGAGTAAATCGAAAAAACTGTTAGACGCCATCGTCTTGAATTTCTAGATACGTCGTATAACGAGGACATTTTGTCTACCAAACTAACACCGTTCTTTGTACGATTGCAGTACGTGATCATTTGGGTTTTTGTGATCTCCTGTACTGTTATCGATCGTTGCATCGTTATGCATTGTAGACATGACGATTACTACTTTGTTAGACTTTGGTATATAAGATACCAACGTGCAGGGTGTGTGAAAACTAAATTTTGAGGAATAAACTGAATTTCCTCTTGCCACACGAAACACCTTAGGAACTTCTCTTTTATCTTTTCTAACAGTGCGGACCATTGTAGTTTAGTGGTAATTTTGCAGTTTTTCCCAAGGATAGGTTGAACTACTCGTATCATTACGTCGGCCCGTTCACTGCTCACATGAAAAGGTCCCACGAGCTGCTTGCCGGCGTAAATCACTAAATTGTCTGTATATGGGTAGTGGACGTCGACAAGGGCATCTTTATCCCATATTTTGAGGGTTTGCTAGGTATGTACCGCCTAAAAGGACAATGTCCTCTAAAGTCCACAAGCTGCTCGTCCAATGTCATTTCTGCACTTGAAATGAAAAGTTGTTGAAATTTGATGATTAACATCTCAAAACTTTCGCGTATTGCAGCTAATTTATCAATAACAACACGATCGTTGCGATCATTAATATCATCAAATCGTAGATTTCTTAGAAGAAATTTAAAACGTTGGCCAGACATCGTTAAATAAACGGCATCGATTCCAGTGTGATTCCTGTGTTCAAATATTTGTTCACAGCTGCTTCGGCCCAATTTCAACACACCTGCTAAATATATAACACCGAGAAATGCCTTTACTTCGGTAGAATCCGTCAATTTGGCATCACGTTCTCTGGCATATTTTTGTTTAATGTGCTCAATCTTTAAATTAGTATATTTTACTATCAGATCAATTACAACGTCATCTAAGAAAAGAGATATACAATCCTCAGTAGCACTTTTCTCCCGGGCGATTCCTTTTGGTCCTGGAGGTATAAAAACAATGTTGTGACTGCGAGTTCTTCCTCTATTTCATGGCGCAGTCTTATTCCAGCGAGTATTATCGACACCAATATAATACTCCTCACAGCCAGCTTGTGAGGAATCATCTTGTCCTAGTTCAGAAACGGTTACGGTAGGTACCTCATTTGAAGTTCCTTCTTCTTGCTCAGATTCAGATTGGTGGTCCTGCACTTCCAGAAAATCTTCTTTATCGTTTGAGCTTGCGTCATCCTCCAAATCATCACTGCTATAATCTTCGCCAAGATTCGATTTGAGCGATACGCCTTTCATCCATGATTGTTCTGTTGGGATAAATTACAAAAAAAACTTTATCAATATAAAAGCAGTAATATAAAAGCAGAACAGTAAAAAATATAAACGTTATGTACTAAAGTTAAATATTGCAAAATAATGGTTAAAATATATAAAAACATCAAAGTATAATTGCACGAAATACTCACGTAATAGGTCGCGTGGATTACGGTAGTAATCCAGAGTACTTTGCGGATTTCTTGTGACACAACCACACGCTTCCGGCGCTCGCGCTGCACTGAACGCGTTCTTCGGTTATTCAACTACAAGTACAATGGCGCGCCGAAATAATCACGCAAAAGACTTTTCTTTAATTTGATATTTTATTACAGTGGATTACCATTGTAATCCACGCGACCACTGCAGGGTTAAGGTAGACGTCCACATGTCCGCATACTAAGCATCCACGTGTCCGCATACTAAGCATCCACATGTCCGTATACTAAGCATCGAACGCGTCGCATCAAACGGTACTGTATCGACAGCGATCGGATTAGCCGACGCAAGTACCAGCCGCATTCCAATTGATTGCCGATGCCAATTCATTCGGGCTTGGAATGTAGTTTTGACAAATTCTTTTTCTTCGCTTTTCTCTAGTTTGACATAAAGTCATACTAGAGGAAAGCGAAGAAGAACAATTTGTCGTAATTACTTGTTTGTTAGCAAAAGATGAAGAAAATGCTGAACGAGGGACTGGGACGTGTTTACTGATCGGCATTCCGTATGACGTCATCGGCACGCATCGCAAAAGTTGCCCATCGGACAGGTTTCCCAGATCGGAAGACCAAAAGATCTGAACAAATTTTAAAAATGTCGGGGGTTTGGGTTGTTGTCGGGAGAAATAAACATTAAAAAAAAGTTTATTTTTTAATTAAGAGGCTACAAAAAGAACTTTAAACAAAACTAATTTAAATACACTTAATTTTTAGTTTTTCAAATGTATTTGGCATTGAGACTTTACTAGGGTCCACCAATTTGGATCCTTTTGTAGTATTCGGAAAATATTTAAAATTCAAACAATTTACTTCAAAGTTCAGTCTAATTACTAACTTAGCTTTTATTAAATCAAATCAAACACGTTTACTTTCCTAGGAACTGTTTGTCTGGAGATTTTGAGTTTTGTTGGGAGTCTGGTGATCATTACAATGTCGGGAGAATCCAGACGAATCCCGACCATCTGAGAACCCTAACATCGGAGCAAAGCAAAGGCGTCGGCATTACCGATGAGCAGAGTGGAGCGATTCGTACGGTGCGGATCAGTGGACGCACTTGTGTGATTTTCTATACAAAGAATACTACGATTTGTTCTATAGGATGCGTCCGATACTTACGATGCAGACATGTGAACGCTTACCTAGCCTCACCTCAAAGCAACAAATAGAACGTCATTAAATTCTATGCTACCCAAGCTCCAGTAAGATCAGTATGAACGTTGCATTGTACTATAAACACACTTTCGCTCTCTGCTGCAATAATTAGTTTCGCGGCGCTCGCCTTCACGTGGAAAGGGACTGATTATTATACCGTTCACTCACAAAAAATGTAAAACTGAACATAAATAATGTTGATATTATACAGATTTATTCAATTATTATTAATAAATGCAATTTTAACGTACTTTTATCAATCGCAAAAATTCGCATAAGTAGTATTATTATATGTATTCTGTGACATAACTATTTCATTTAATTTGCTGCTATCAACTGCTATTATCATTCTATTTATTAACCGACTTTAAAAAAGAGCAGGCTTACAATTCAAATGTTATTTAATAATCGTGATTTTCCAACCCGACTAACCCGGAAGGAAGGTAATGTTTCAAATATATATATAT
>DWHP01004495.1:0-12534 GCA_018247895.1 Parnassius honrathi
GCGTGCGCAGTAAAATCAGTTAAAATAATGCATTACCACGCATTTTTAATTTGAAAGTTAAAAAAGGCATAATATATATGTCTGCGTGCGCAGTAAAATCAGTTAAAATAATGCATTACCACGCATTTTTAATTTGAAAGTTAAAAAAGGCATAATATATATGTCTGCGTGCGCAGTAAAATCAGTTAAAATAATGCATTACCACGCATTTTTAATTTGAAAGTTAAAAAAGGCATAATATATGAGAATTTTTTATTTAATTTTTCTCCACAATTTGCTCATTCTGACCCTTCTCTGCAAATTTGTCCCGTTATTCCAAAACTGTACATTGATGACCCCATGATAGAACTTTCTAGATATTAATTTTACAGTGGCGTTTTGGCCTCAAAAATGACAATAGTTTGTGCTGTTCAAACGTTTGTTTATGCAATATTTTAGGTTCATCTCCTTGAAGTTTGCGTTGCTTTTGCCTAAATTATGTATTCTATGGTTTAAGCTGAATGAATAGCTTGCATAACTGTTCGTGATATAAATCACAATTAAAAAATAGGCAGTCAATTCAATCAGCCAAATAATTTTATTCGTTTATTTATTATTAGATATTTTGCTTGAAAATTTGGCTCTAAGAGTAAGTTTGATAAAATGTTCATTATTAAGTACGCTTGCTGCCACGTACTTGCTCTACATATAAACTATTTCTCTTTCTCCAAGGATTTGCGGGAAGGGAACTCTTATCAGGGTTATGCTCGCATTTGCACGTATTATTTAAATGTTTAAAATTATTAAAATCATCAGGTGTGTCTTATCAATAATGAATGCCTCTACCACTGAAATTGGTGATCGTTATCTTGAGCGATGCTTTGCCGCATCGCGCGCGCTTGGCGGTTTTGAAACACCTATCTACCTATCTATCTGTAAGGACTCCTATACTTAGTAGTGCAACGTAATAACTGTTATTACTTTTATTTTAAGTTGTTGGCATATTACAGGCGATGGTGGACTCATGATGACTCTTGCATCTACATGCTGTTCGAATACGTCTGCGGTGGTGAACTATTCTCTTACTTGAGAAATGCTGGACGCTTCAGTAATAATATTGGTAACTATTATTTTTCTTTATTTACGTTTTACATAGAAGTTGTACTTCCTATTAAATGAAATACCTTTTACAGTTAGACTATCGTTTGCTTTTGCAATAATTCCTCACAATTACTATCAGGTTTAATATCCGATATTATCTAAAGTTTTCGTTAGTATATGTTTTTTTAAGTGCTGGGAGGTGGCTTACTAATGCTAATATTTGTGTTTTTTCTTATTGTTATATTTAGTCATACATATTATTTTTTGTTATTTAGTTTAGAATTTAATTACTAAATTTTATGTTATTACAAGATGATGACGCTGTTAATTGTTCTTTCAACTCTTTAATACGACTGAGTATTAACGAAAGTTTCAGAACTATTCCTTTAAATCTGACGTTAGACTCCTATTTTGGAGATGTTCATAAGAATTTCAACATTTTTCACATTAATGCTCCAAAATATTTCAGATCAAGAAAAATCGCCAAAACACGTACAAATCAAGGTGCGTAACGGGCAATGACCATATATGGATCACATAATTCAAGCAATCGTTAAAATTATAAAAATAATGTTTATGATAAATAAGATACATTCAGGTTGTGTAAAAACTCTCAAATATATGTTACTGAACACCAAACAATACTTATTGCATTTTTTAGGCATTTTATACGATGTACTGCAACTAACACACAAAAACAATCGTCTGTTGATCAAAAGTGAGAAATGTCAAATACTTCTTTTTTTGTCTCTTGGTTACTACCCCACTATGTTCTCGTTTCGACAGCAAAAACATACATGCAGTCCAACCCTGGTCATAGTACGACTACAACATTTTTATCGATGACAGTCGTTATGGTATGTAAAATCAAAAATTAACAAAACAGACTTTGTTAGATTTTAGCAATGCGTTTAATGTAGTTTATACTAGATCTATGCTCTCAACAAATTTTCAACTGTAGTTGTCTGGTTTCGTAGTTACTTGTTGGGGCGCGGACAGTGTATTCAGGTACAGAATGTATTTTCCTCTTTCCGGCGTCCCATAAGGTGGCTTGTTGTCTTCTCTCCTATTTGAAATTTCCATTAACTCTATACGTAATTAACTGTCTGTTTGTCAATCTTCTTACCACTTGTACGCTGATGATCTCCAAATTTACGTTCAATCTCCTCTGGAAGATTTACCGAAATATATTGGTACAATAACGCTGATGTGTTTGTATTTTGGACAGGTGTAAATCTTATGAATTATTATCTATTAATTGTTCAAAAACTCAAGCAATAATTATTGATACTTCTAGACTTGTCTTGTCTCTCATACTACCTATTCTTCTAAATGGCATTCACATCTCTTTTATTGATACAGTTAAGAATTTAGGAATATATATCGACTTCTGTGTAATATGATCACCACAGGTTAAACAAGTAAGTAGAAAAATGTTTGCAGTGCTAAGCTCTCTGCTGAGACAGAAATTTTCTTCTTCCTGCCACTAAAGTTGCGCTTGCTCAATCCCTACTTCTATTCTTGACTATGCTGATATTTGCTATCTGGACTTTACCGAAGCGCAGTGAAATAATACTTGAGCGAATTCAAAAAATTTATGGTTACGATTCATATTCGGATTTTGTAAATATGATCACATCAGAATTCCGTTAACTTCACAAGTGGCCGCCTTCGAAGGAATACTCAGATCCTTTCTGCTTTTTACTGCACAATGTTTAATCCCTCCACTCCACATTACCTGAAAGACCGCTTTGAATTTATCTCTTTCTCTCACGATCGTCACCTACGTTCCACTTATAATCTTTCGTTTCTTATTCCGGCACATCCATCCTCCTTCTTAAATAAATCATTTTCGGTTACAGCTTGTACTTGTGGAATACCTTGCCTTTATATATTCGACGTGCTCAGTCCCTTTTTTCCTTCAGAAATCAACTCAAAGCTTATTAATTGGAGCTCTTATATTTCACATCATACCGCCGGTCCTTAGTTGTATTCTTCCTAACTATCCTCAACTGCCATCATCTTGTGTTTTTATGATTATTTTCTTCATTTTTGTTTCACATAATTGTTTAATTCATATTCACATATCCTAAAAGCCATTCCTTGTTAAAAACAGTTCTTTGCGCAAAAATGTTGTTTGGAAGAAATCGCTTCCAAACCGATAAGACTTATGTATTGTAGTATTCTATGGATAAGACCTTCTATATAATTTATTTTATTTTATTTTAACTTAATATGTATTGGTGTACAATAAAGAATATATTGATTGATTAATAGATGCATAAATTTGTAGTTTTTTGTGCACCAAATTTGATTTTATTTTGTTACTTTGACTTGTAAATATTCATAGCATTGGAAGGTAATATAGTTTCTTTCCCTATCATATCATAGGGAAAGAAATAATATTAATTCCTTATTTTTTGTATATTTCTTTACTCCACTAAAAACTTTATGTTTAAAAGTGTTATTGTTTGTATCGAAATATTTTTAAACATTACCTATGGAACATATCACGGCTGTGTCCAATTTCTCTGCACACGTTGATTTATTTTGCGACATCATAGTTTTCGCCCGTGCCAAGTTCAGTACGATTTGTCCAGCGAACACTTTATTCTGGTAACATTAGTTTACATGCATTTGGCTCGAGTTGGTGTTTTCACTTAAAATAATTGTTAGAACTATTTATAATTAGACGCAGAACAACATTTACAGAATTGTTTTTTTTAAATATTTTGATAAATATTTAATGTTATTCTCGCATGGAGCCAATTTACTTTGGTTAAGTCTTATATACACAGTAACTATATGTTGCAGATGGTATTAAATAAAAGGTAAACAGATAAATTTGTGTTAAATTACTCTTTGGTTTATCAATAGGGTCCAATGTATTGTATGAAACAATATTGTGTTTTATCCGTCTGTCATAATGTATCATATCAAAATCAAAACCTTTGAATTTTTTAAGTACCTATTTTCACCGACTTAGTTAAAAATTTAACTAATAACATATTTTTTTAATTTAGACCTCAATTTTAAAAAGGTATTTTATAGTAGTTATGAAGTTTCATCAACAACTTTCAGAAATTAGGCTTAGTTTTTCACATATCAAGCTTTTGTACGTGGTAGAGCCACTCTGCAGCTATATTATGGTTGTAGCACGAATAGATCGGCACCGGGGAAGGACCACGCTCTCACAGAATACCGGCGTAAAATAGCAGTTTAATACTGCTGTGTTTCGTATAGTGAGTGTAGAGATCCGGAGACCCTTTTTTACTCGAAACGAGGCATTCCGTCTTAGTCCTCTGGGGTGAGAAGGCATCTGCGTTTTGATTCTTAATCAGGTGGACTGTGTGCTCGTTTGTCACCCTTACTCTATAAAAAGGAAGGCTTCAATGCTTCAGCTGTACGTTCATTTTTTCAGCAATGCAACTAAAAATCTTGAAAAAATCTAAAAAGTTGCATAATTTGAAATAAAGTTATTCGTAGCATTCATAGTTAAGATAAGAAAGAAAATTAAAAAATGGGTTGCAGTGTGACCACAAGCATAGAGATTTAAGTACTCAAGCAAAAACTATTAATTTTTGCGTATATTTACTTGAGATGATATTTCTGGAGAAGGGACATGGAGTGAACGGAAATAAACGGTCAATGACGCGAGCGGTCGTAGCTGGGCTTTCGGTGTCGAGATTTTGATAGCGTTCATGTCTGCCGGCGAAGAGGTAATCTGCACTTTAATACATTTAGAAAAATGGCACGGCTGTAATACCGGCGACGCTTGTGCCAGACAACGTGACGCCACCAGTTCAAAATACGATATATGCTATTTTTCAGTTATAACCTACTATACTCCATTCCAACTAGTTTTACTGCGAAGTGAATTTACGCTGATCATTAAACGTTTAATGGACTTTTTCATTGATATTTTTGTTTGTAGTGGAACTATGAATTGTTTGGTTTACTGAACTTCTATTATTAAAGAGAAAAATATTTAAGAAGTTGCAAGAGAGAAAAATACCTATTTACCGTACTATACTATTCATGAAAACATATTACCTATGTTATTTATACATGATATTAAATAAAATCTAAACAGATAAGTTTGTATTAAATATTCTTTGGTTTATTAATAGGGTTCCAATGTAGGTATTGTATGAAACAATATTGTGTTTTATCCGTCTGTCATAATGTATAATATCAAACTCAAAATTTTTGAATTGTTTTTAGATATTTTCACCAACTTAGTTAATTTAAGTACATATTTTTTCAATTTAGACCTCAACTCTAAAAAGGTATTTTAAAGTAATTATGTAATTTAATGTCACGTTTATTTTTACTCGAAAAAGGGATTATTAGTAACTCGTGGTTATGCCTAAAGACGGTGTAGGATAACACAACGTATCTACACGTTATTACTCAGACCACAAAAACAAATATACATCATCTTTATTATCATCCCGTAAAATTCCATTGGCTGGCATGTGCCTTTCTTGTGGTAGGAGTTTTGGCAGGTAAATTGGTGATTGCGAGTTTTTTTTAAATCACGTTGTACATAATATCATAAGCTAGGTCTCAAGCAACATTTTCGTATTAAAATTACGTAGTTAAACAAAAAGAATCCGCTACTAATACTAATACGCTACTTTTGACCCCCCAAAAGCTACTATTGAAAAAATGGCTTGCTTTGTCTCTTGCGACTTACTATTATATGTATATACTTATAGAAGAAGTTGGAGCTGCACATCTCCTGTATTCAGTTTCCTTCTGTTGCCTCTCACGAAACCCACGTGATGATATGGGGCAGAGGATTCTCTTAGGCCACCACTACAAGTCACAAAAATTTCACATAGTATAGACAATAAAGATTGTTGAGCTAACATAAATACTTTTTGGTTAACTACGTCCTGTTAACATAACGATTTTAGTTAGAAATTCTTTCCGGAGAAAACAGAATTTAATGAACACATTAAGCGTCTTAGAGCAAATGATCTTATTACATCGTGTCGATTTTTTATTATAAGCATTTTCCGCTATGTGATGCTATAAACATTACCAGGAGTTTGTTAATTTTGATAAAACTCTTCAAATAATGTTTAATGTTTACTTCTAGCAACTTCTTTATATTTTATTGGATCTTCCGATGACTATATCGGATTGGTATACTGAATATGAGGTTAATATTATGTAATAAGGTTTCATACTCTTGAAAGTTGAGAAAAAGTTCTTCTTACGTGTTCAAATTTCGGAGAAGTCACTTCTGCTCTGCTCCAGAGCTGACCCAACGCATATTCAATGGGATTGAGATTGGCGATCTGGACAGGCCCCTCTTACATATTGTAGTCACTTAACATACTCACCGTAAGCCTCGCGATGTGTATATGTGTATATAGCTGTTGTCTGTAAATAATGACCATGAATTGAACAATATAGTCACGATATTATTTCGAATTTGAATTGACTTGTATCCAAATTAGATATGCTTATCCAGCCAGAAGAATCTAGCCCACATCATGTTCGTTCTGCGTTGATAAAGATGTTCTTCCTGAGGATTTAGGTGACAAACTAGTAGTAAACTCTGACAAACTAGAAACACTCCAGCATGCACTCTGCTGAAGTCGACATGGAATTCGAAGCCATATTCATCGGAAAATAGAGCCGGTCCAGCGCATCTGTGTGTTTGCCAATATCAACGTTCCCTCGATTATCATGCCGCAGAGCTGGGAGTGTAAGCGGTCTGCGAGCATAAAGCGACCTTATGTAATCTTTACATGGAAGTTTGGTTACTGATAAGCGCTTGGTGCTAGGATTAGAGTCATCCTACCACCAGACTAGCTGTAATCTACTGCTGTAGCTGTAGCCTGCCTATGCAGAAACCGGTCTTGTCCATAAGTACTACTTATGCTGCATATACATGCTGCATATGTAATAGGCATAGTAGCGTGTCCATAATCGACAATTTACGCATAGATGCGTCCGCAATTTCGCGTTGACTACATCCACATTTCAACATTCCTGCAGCTCTAAGCATTTCTTTTCGCGTTAAAATTAGTGATACAGCGAATACGAATACGAATATTCGTATTCGCCGAATAGTAGACGTTTACCGAGTATTCGTATTCGGCGAATACTAATCACGATATTCCTATTCGTATTCGTAAAAGTAGTATGCATTGCCGCACTAGTTAAAATGACTCGTGACAATGCCCAGTGTCACAAAAATTACGTGAAAGCGGCATTTTTTTACAATAATGTGTAAAAAATGTGTTATGGTACACATTAAACTCATTTGGGTTGAACGCTGGGTTGATACAGGCATTAAAGTCTCTTTATAGGGACTCGAGTCCTTGTATTAGGATCAACGGGGTCTACTCGGACTGGTTTGGCATCCATAAAGGTCTTAGACAGGACTGTGTGGCTTCCCCGTGGCTGCTTAACGTACTTATGGACAGTTGTTTGGAAAATTTGAAAGTTAAAGAATGCGGATTAAGAATGAGTGAGTTAACCGTTAAATGCCTTTTGTACGCCAATGATCAAGTTATATTTGCGTGGTCGACGGTCGAGTTGCAAATGATGGTTATATTAATGAACAGGCCACTAAAAGAAAGGGGTATGAAAGTGTACGCAAGTAAGACGAAAGTTATGGTTTATGAAAGAGAAGAAAATAAAATGATATGAGAAATAAGAATAGTTGATCGAGCAAGTAGGTGAGTTTGTATATTTGGGTTGCGTATTTAGCAAGGATTGGAGATATGAAAAGGATATAGAATATGAAAAGGTGGTTTGGTCACGTAGAAAGAATGAATGAGGAAAGAGTGACAAAGAAAATTTATGTGGCAGAAGTGAACGGCGAAGCCGGAAATGGATGTCCTAGGCGAAAGTTTATCGACCGAATTGGCGATATATTGAAAATGGGCCAAATAAGGAGTACCCCTTACGTACGTACGTCAGGATCATGCCAAATGGAAGTCTGTAGTCTCTGCCATCCCCTCTGGGTGACAGGCGTGAGTGTTTATGTACGTATGTAATAAGTAAAATAAAATCTGACAATAACGTCTATATTAGTAGGTTAGAAAATACCGTATAATACAACCGAGTTAGCCTTCTTATTTAAAAAAAGTTTTGCATTTTCATTTTTGAAAATATCAGAAATTATTTAATACAATTTCAAATTACATTTACAAGTTTTAGTTTTTAGTATTTTCACTTAAGTTCTTAAAAAATATTAATAAGTAAGGCGGTTACCCGTCCAAGAATCCACAGGGCAGTATATTAATGTCAAAAGCTATCGTGCGTAGACGGCGTATTCACGTCATTTCGTCCGGTGGGTGTCGCAAATGGCGACTAAGGAAAATCTAAGAAAAATCACAGGCCATTTCCGATAATTCGCGATTCTTTACGTCTGGAGTAAGCAAGATGGTTGTTTACTCCAGATGGAAAGTATTCAGACCAAAGACGGGTAGCAACGTCCAAGGTGCGAGACGTCTGGAACCGCAAGTTAACCCGCCTATCTAGCGTAACGAATGAGGAAAATCTTGCCTGCCTCATGTCAAGTCGCTGATGATGAAGATAGAAGAAAACAATGCAGAACTATTTCTTAATAAAAGGTCCCACATATTTAACAACATTCTCTTATGTGTAAGGTTGCAATGAGCAACAAAAATTGTTTTTAAAAGTTCGAACGTGTTCGTGTAAAAATTAAATTTGAGTTCATTATTTTGAGCTGAAACCGAATATTCATAAAAATATTACTCATGTGATGGACGCCACACACGGTCAGTTAAACTGATCATTCCAACTGATCAGTCTAAACTAAAACTGTTGATATTTTTTAAAATAGTGGATTTTTTATGTATCGATTATTATAAATATATTAATATCGGAGTCTTACATATAAGTTTATTCATGGATGTATCGAAAATCCGATATTTTAAAAAATATCAACAGTTTTAGTTTGAATGGAACAGTTTAACTGACCGTGTGTAGCGTCTATATGACTTTCTCATAGTTGGCCACCTCTAACGAATAATATACTTTAGGATATTTTTATTGAGTATTAGTAATTTTAATAGAGCTGTCTCGCCGGTCATAAATTAAAATAGTAAACTAAAACATGATATGATTATCTTACGATAAAGCAAAGACTGGCACCATCAAAATCAACAGATTACCAATTTTAAGTAACAGATTACGAAGTAAAGCTCTCGAAACGTCGGGTATTTAAAAAGTTGAATATACGCGATAAAATCCGTAAAAAGTAGTATTATTTCAATGTGTAGTGTCCGCGTAAATATAAGAAATCATTACGAATTTTAAATTTTATGTAAATAGATTTTGATTTTATAATTTTATGTATTTTTGATATAAGTAATTCAAAATGTTAAAGTTAATTTGATTGTGAATCACAACGATTCAAATTACAAATGTCGAACAAATCACAATACCACGTCAGTTAACCACGGAGTTTTCTCTTAAAGTAACCCATGTCACGGGGGAGGGGGGGCGGTGCCGTAAAGTGCTCGAAACGTCAGGTACATAAGAAAATTTAATATACGCGATAAAATCCGTAAAAACTAGTGTTATTTAAAAGTGTAATGTTCGCGTAAATATGAGAAATCATTAATTATCATTTATGGAGATGTCCACCGAGTTCTGTTCGCAAGCAGTAAACGTCATTTTAACTGTAGTTCTATTTTGTTATTATGACGCATATAAAATTTTGTATTATGAATTTGACGATATGTGATTCAGACTACTTCTTTCTAATATAAAACCCAGTAAATATAAACCCACATAAAGATGAGTCTTAATATTTTGTCATGTTCAACGTGTAGGTGTTAAGTTGACATTGATAAAGGAAGCGGTATACTTGTGCTTGTATGACATGCCTTAAGCCGACGTTCCGCATTTGTGTGAAGTATTTTATTGAAAGCAAAACTCTTTAAGGAGTATGTGATATAAAAATATAATGTATCATTCTATCCTTTAGACCGAATTACGATCTCGGCGGCCAGTATCACTGAAAACTATCTATCTGCGAAGGCACAAGTTTATGTGCAAGCACAGGTGCACTCTCAATGTTCGATGGAGCGACGATTGGTTACGACTGGAGAGAAATAAGGCACAAATCTGACGGTTTTACGGACTTTCCGAGACACGGGTGTGAAATACCGTCAACTTCCGTACTCTGGGCTACTATTAATAATATCATAACAAAAAAAAAACAATTATAAATGGGCCCAATTCAGAATTCTAAAGATGTTTCTAAGTTTCTAATCACTCTATGGAAATAAAAAAATACGGTTGACCTTACAGGCCATCCCTGCAACTTCACGCTAATTTCAAATGCAAAGCACTTCAAATTTCAGTTCAGGATAGAATTGTTATACGTTTTGAAGTCAAAATTTATCAATTTTTTACGAGTTCTTTTGAAAAAAAAAACACTTTGTCGAGATTATAATTCGAGCTTTTGGAAGGTTTTGGATAAGACCACGAGAGGACGGAGCGCTGACTTCATTAGACACTATCTTTACAACTTTACGTTAAAGTAAAGTGTGCTTCCGTATGTTTAGGAGGTGGTCGCTACTATTTTTCACCCTCGCGATCACTGAGACATCACTGCATCACAGTTGCTATTTGGTCGTCAGAATAAAGTCAATCTCATTTTTCGTCATCATCGTCATCTTGAAAAAAAGAGTGCAACGTAAAGAGTACTTCCTTTCTCCATGAAATCAGGAAGTTCTTGACACCTTGGTTTTCGTTGCTCTATTCCGAATTTCCCCACCGTATGCTCCCCGTCCTTTTATGTGCCTAGTTTTGCGTTGAAGCCTCCCGTCAATACCGTATGTTATCCAGAGCTAACTTCGTATGTCTCCTCTATCTCCTCATAGAAATGTGCCGAGGTTGGTGCGTAAACCTGTATGATCTTAAGTAAAATGAGAGTTGTTAACGAAAATCTAATTACAAAGATTTTTAACGAGAGACTATTGGACGATAAATCCGACATCCCTCTACTCTGCCGTTATCACAGTCGACATCGTAATCAGAAATAGTGGGGTCGCTGGGGACCGTTTGGGGGTCGTTTCTTTCCGTCGTTGCTCACGGTGTGAACGTTTGCTATAGTTGCCACGCTTGGCGCCCCCTTTTACAACCACGGTTTCTTATTTCTTAGATGTTAAGGGAAAGACGTTGCTGCTCACCTTCTGATTAGTTTGCTTCTCTCTCTCTCTCTCTCTCTCGCATCCTACGTCAACCACTATATAATAGGACTATATAATAGGTTAGTAGATACCCTTACACCGACTCTACACGGTTTATGTTGTGAATTTATATTTTATATATTGTTTTATATTTAATAATTTATCCATTTCACATATCGACCCAATTTCACGAGTGTCGTAAGAGATACTACGATACGCGACATATTATGGCGACAGGATTTTCTTCCTGTTAGGTCCATATACATTATTACGTTAGTCAAGGGCTCATAATAATGAAGACGATGATAAATTCATTTACTAATTGTAAAAATACAGGCGTAAAAGTCGTCACTCAAATTAAGATGCAAAATTTCAAGTTCAAATAAACATTTCGTTTGTATAGGATTGACAATTATTTAATATTTCATAGAACTCAGTTACATAATCGGTGGCACTCGGCTACGCGCGCAGTACATTGCACCGAGAAAGATGACTGATAAAGATTGGTTTAAATACGGGTGGCAAGATACAAGTATATATGTTGTTAGGATCAATTCTGATTAGGTTAACTAATGCCAAAAAAATGGACTTTGCATATGGTGATATTTCGATCTTATGTTATTCAGATATAAAACATTCCGACTGGTGATCGAAAATTGCATTAATGGTGAAAGATATCTGGTATTCCGGTCGACAATCCGCCTACCAAGTATGCTGGTTGTATGTAACTAAAGGAGTATCCACCAGTGTAACGTTACTATTAGAGTATGTTGTTATTTATGGTCGCATTGAGTCTCTGAAGCTCTGAACTGACTCGGTCTTATTGCATAAAATAGTTTAAAAGGAATCTTAGGTTTAACGCCTGTTTCACGAAAGAAGTCCTGCGGATTTATGCGCATTAAAATGTAATGGTAATTAATAGCATAAATGTCAAATCTCGCGAGGACTGTGGTGCCACAACTAAGATACTTCTTTAGTAAGGACTATTCTTAAACATAATTTAATCACGAGACTATCAATAAACCAATAAACTATGTTTTTTGTAATAGGATGGTCTGTGTTAAAGTATTTATGTATATTCATGCTAAAGCTAGTGCGGTGTGATAAACAAAGGGTACCGATTTAATATAATCATCATCATCATCATCATTACAGCCCTCCAAAAGTCCACTGCTGAACATAGTCCTCCCCCAAGGTATGCCACAAAGCACGGTCCTGAGCCACCTGCATCCATCGACTTCCTGCATGTCTTACCAGGTCG
>DWHP01004496.1:0-12532 GCA_018247895.1 Parnassius honrathi
TCATTGCTCCACATACATTCAGCGTAGCCAGACGGGCTTCCGCAATCCACTTTTCGCCCCTCCGGGAGACAGAACGTGACGGGTGAAACCTCGTCGCCGGTTTTACTCCCGGAGTTACAAGTTTATTAAAAAACAAATCAGGAAATGGGCAGCAATGTCTTTCTAATAACGACTTAAAATTAAAAACTGCAGCTGCCAACTCGCTTGCCAATCGTGGCAACTATAGCAAATATCCTCCCTATGAGACAATATATGGGGGAGGCCTGTGTTCAGCAGTGTTTAATAGGTTGTAACGGTAACGGTAACTTTACTTAAAAAAGAAGCAATTAACGATTACCTGGTCTCAGTTTATTAACAAACCTGAGACACAAGTTAAAGCAAAGCCCTCTATTTTTTTTTTATAGAACAAGAGTGAACAACGAGCACACAGCTCACCTGGTGGTAAGTGGATGCTGTGTCCTAGAGAAATCTACATCTGTCCTCGATTAAAAATCAAAATGCAGATGCCTTGCCGCCCCTGAGGACTAAGATGCCTCGTTTCCAGTAAAAAGGGTCTCCGATTTTCTACATTCAACATACGAAACACAGCAGCATAATGCTGCTATTTTATGCTGGTATTATGTGAGGGCGTGGTCCTTCTTCGGTCGCGCCGACCCATTTGTGTTACAACCGCAATATAGTTGTAGCATGGCTCTATATCTACGTGTAAGATGCTCAATTGTTTGCCCATAAAAAAAATTAAAGTTCATTGCCCTTTGTGAGGAACAATCTTACAATATCCTTAGGATGCTGGAATATCGTAGTGGATTTTCTCACGTTGCCACTACATGACAAAAGAACAGTATCCTGATAATGACAGAAATAGAAATAGAAACTGTTTTTATTCAACACAGATGATAAATAATGCTTATTGAAAGTCACTGTTATGTTTAATTTACCACAAGTTCGCAGCAAGAAATCCAGCAGGACATTTTTTTGAATAGAGAACAGTACACAGTCGCATGTTATATTACACTATTAACTAGACATTACAAATAAAAATAGCTTGATAGTGGTCACCCATTTACACAGCGTGACACCTGTGTTAAATAGGTATATATATACTAATAAGGCATTCTATGGAGAACCCATGTTGTCCTCAGCAGTAGACTTTGATAGGCTGTAATAAATTAATGGTGTATTCATATGTCATCGCAGACTTGATTATATGTGGAGGAATTATGAAGCCTACTTGCAAAGTGATACCTACTCTGCGGCGGCTTTTCCTTCGAGTAATATCAGATCTTATCTCATCAAATCCTACATCGTAGAGGAAAGCTCTATGAGATGCGAAAATTTTAGATTTAGATATGCAGTATTTTTTACACGATGTTGGAATTAAAAATCTTAAAGAAACCTGCATATCTAAAAAGTAAGTGGGAACGAAGTACATTGTCGAAAAAGTATCCAACTCTCTTCCAGGCGACGATCAGTCGCGGACAGTCCCTTTAGAAACTTCATCGCATTAGACCCGTTGATCCAAGTCTCTACAGAAAATAACTTATTCATTTTTTATGGACTCGTATTTGCTCCATTATCCTAATATCTTACCGCTTTTTCCCTTTATTCTAATATATCATATTAAGCACTTCGTATAGTCAAATCATTTACTATGTAAATCGAGTTTGAACGTAAACGTCATCAATTTCCAAAACGACGTGCCGGTGTGTAAATTTCTTTATTAGCTAACTTCGAAAATTCAGCCGTTGTCGATATCAAAAGTGCTTAATTATTTTATTTCATTTATTACAGAGGTGGTTCCATTTTAATTAAAGATAACACTTAAGGATTGGCAAAATAGGGGATGATTTTTAACGTAACTTTGATGAAGACGACATACTATTTGAGTTTGTTATTCCTTAATCCATTCAAAAGGGTCAAAACCAATTTAATTGATTAAATTGAATTATTTTGTAAATTTTGAAAATAAAAACAAGCACTGAATTATTGTTATAAATTTTAGTAAAGTCTAAATTATTATTAAAGCAAAAAAATATAGTATAGTATAGGAAACTCCAGGAAACGTATATAAAAACCTACTCTAATACGTTCCCGCAGAGCGAGACGAACTAAATTTGCATTTTTGAACAGTAAATGTTGTCCATGAAGTAACTTATATAAGTTATTACTACCTACTTAAGGTATATAGCTTGTACTAATATGTATTCTGTGATGCCACTTCAATACGTCTCAGACGGTGACGTACCTACTGCTGTAGGCTAACGCAAGTCACGTATATGTCAATAGATGAAAGTGCGGCTGGGTGACCTGTCCATCTGGCTCGACCTAATTGAGAGGCTGGATGCTCCTCTTAATTTTGACAATACCTATTATTTATGAATTAATTTCCCCGTTAACACCACTGAAACTTAAGTGAAATTTAAATCGTAATTATAGGATACTTACAACTTACAGGAATCGTCGAATCGTAGTATACTTGTAAATCTGGATATATTTCGACTTTCGAGCCATTTAATTTTATATTATTTTCGAGCCATTTTTGATTATCTGCCCAAAATATTTTAATTTTCAAGGATATACCAAGTATTTAAGACAAACCACCCAGAAGTAAGAGGAGACCTATGCATAAGAAATATCTATAACTTAAGATCAAACTTCCTATATTAATATAATTGTAGTCTTTGAATCAAACACTGAAAGCACAACGTCATTTTCTCACGTAGGTAGATCACAATTATTCGAATGGAGATACTAATGTATGGTAGACGTTGATAACATACTTGTTCCCTGTGAAATTAGATGTAACAATAGTTTAACTATTTAGAATGGGTATAATAAAATTATGATGGCAATTTAACCCTCGGCCCACATCGTTTATACAAGAACCCGATGGATAAATGCTAATAAAATTAAGTAGCTTCCTTTAATGATTATTAATTCATGTTTAGTCTCAGACCAACACAGAAAGAAAGACGGAGCGCTGCGTATACCGTACACTTGTGATGCAAAAATACCGTGCTCGACTTAATGTAAGAAAACGCACTCACATACACGATGCGTCTGAAATCATTTGCGTCCAACAATATGGTTTTCAGCCGTGAATATTTACGGGCTGATAAAAAATAAGTAGGCATGCGTAGTTTTAGTTGGACACTGTTTTGGTATCACTTGAAATATATTGAACGCTCCGTCTATCTTACTATGTTGATCTGAGTGTTCTGTATGTATTTTCAAATATAGATATTTCAGGTGCAGTAGCGCTATCTAGGACAATATGTGGAACTATAATCTTCAAAACTGACGTAAAATGTGAAACTACGTACATAGAATAATGAAACAAATGATTTTTTTAAATAAAAGGTTAGGCTGATTTTACTTAATACAACCAAATTAGAGAGCCGTGATAGCTCAGACTTACTGTTAATTGCAATTTTTAGTGTTGATTTATCACGTGCTCGGCGGTGAAGAATAACATCGTGAGGAAACCTGCATGTCTGAGAAATAACAAAAAAAAATATTTCGAAGACGTGTAAAGTCCGTCAACACGCATTGGGGTAGCGCGGCCTACACTTCCTCGTCCTAAAATCCTCTCAGAAGTGAGGGAAGCCTGTGCCCAGCAGTGAGACGTATATAGGTTGTAAGTTTAACCAAATTTGATACAAATAATTCTTCTCCATCAGACTTGAAGTTCCTCATTTTAATACATTTATTCATATATTTTTCCAGCCGAAGCATCATTTAAACAACCAGGCTGCAGGGCGCAATTTGGCATTTTAGATGTAGGTATATTAAGATTTATTGCAATTTTATCTTAAACAGCAAGAACATCTGATAAAAGCTAAGTGCATCTTCGTTCTTGCGTACATGAATGCGCGTGTTCGTGGGCTCCCGCATGCTTATATCTGCGAGTGTGAGCGAGTTCATGAGTGTATGCACAGTGTGACTTACAATTAGAGTTTTGGGGCAGCTTTCGGCGCTAAGTTGGCATAACTTAGCGCCTACATCTAGATCTAGATCTAACGCTTTTTATGCTCTATTAACGCCCAACAAAATATATAGCGCTTAACGCCCAATCTAGCGCTTTTTAAATAATATTCCTCTTCTTTGAAGTATCAACATGTAAATGTAATTAATCAAAATAAATAAAACAACGGTGCATCAAGCATCCTAAACCTCATACAGTAAAAGTATGTATTATGTGACTACTTTCTGTCGATATTTTAACAATAAACAACATTGAAGATTATTTTTCGACCCAGCACCATATCCGTTACAATTTTGAAAAATAATTAGAACCGTTTTCTGACTTGGAAAAGAGGAATATGTAAACGATGTGTTAATTTTACTGTAAAATTAATAAAAAGTTACAAGACAGATTGCCAAAGAATTTTCACGTATTAAAAAATTAATACAATTAGTGTTACTAAAACTTTAAAGACGAACAAAGGGTTTGAAATCATCCAATTAGTTGAAAGTTTTAGCATAAGTGCAGATGCGATAAATAAAATCGTTGGTCAGTGGCGCAATATAATAGTAATCTGAGACACGGATAATCACAAATGACACCATACAATTTTGGACGGAAGTCAAGGAGTACAAAGATGCTGGTGGTACGAGGTAACAATCCATTTCAAGAATTGGCAGAACTTGCTTAACATGTTTTGATTTTACCCCATTCGAACGCTGACGTCGAAAGGAATTACAGTCAGATGAACGTAATTAAATCAAAGTTACGAAACCTTATGAATCTTAAAACAATTCGATTTTATATACTAGATCTGGCTTGAAAAATTTTCATTCCACTTGCTTTATTTATTACATTCCAAAAGTATACAAAAAGTACTCTGTGGAAGTGACAAAAAGTGGGCACCAAGGATAGTCAAATTTAAACTGTCAAATCTGGTTTTAAAAAAATTCCACTACAGTACAAGCAGGACCATCCACTTGTACCACAGAGTACTTTTTTATATAGGGAATGACTTCTACTCAGCAGGAGAGCCAGGAAATTGTTCAAAAAGAACAAGATTCTGACGATAAAGAAGTCTGGCTAATAAATTTGTAAATGATTTTTGTCTTTTAATGTAATTTTTAATTAAAAACAGTAATTACCAAATTTTTTTAATTGTTTTTATAATTTAGCGCTTTTTTTCTAAAAATATCCAAATCTAGCGCTGTTTTGGAGTCAATTCAGCGCGTTTTCTTTAAAGAGTGTGGGCAACACTACCGACAACTCGGATACAGACTCGGATCCATGAAGGTTGTTCTCTAACCTTCATGCTCGGATCAGTCGCTCGAGTAATGTGCATATCGTATGAGGGTGAGGGGGAGGGCCTTTGTTAGCAACAAATTCTAAACAACACGGCAGTTATTATTGTAATTTTAAGATTAAAAAGAAGCAATAACGTGATTAAAAATTACTTATAGTATATGAAAGGTAACGCCATCTCTTTGTAAATTTGACGTAGCAGATTTTTTAAGAAAAATACTGAACAATTTGACATTTTTGTGGTACCTACTTCGATTCAGCCGCGCAATTAGATTTTTGTATAATAAGCAGTGCTGATGCAACTAGTTGAACTCTCCGTTGTTCTATGGTTCAAAGTACAAAAATCTTTAGTTCTTATTCGTAGTATAAAAGTAAATGTAATCAATTCTGCTTTATCGTAGAAACAATTATTTTATTTGAATTTTTATCAAAGTCTTTCAAGAACTTCAATAATATGGCTAATTATCGATTTTTAATACGGTTAAATCCGACATTTATTTTTGTTTTAATGTGGCTGAAGGCCTTGAAGCCAGTGTTTATTAAAATAAAAAGTAGGAAGTAGTGATGTCAAAGTCACTTATTTTGAAATCGACTACTCGATAGATCGATCAACAAAAACAATCAATAAACGGGCTTCTGGTTTGCAGCACAAGAATTTAACCAGAGCTGGTATGATTCTCACTAGACTAATAAAAAATGGGCAATGTATTGCAAGCAGTGGTCGTGTCGTGTACTACATCACACCGGACCTTTCTATTGCGACTTGAGGCGTTGCTGTTTTGATGCGAAGGTTTTAGACGAACGTAGTCGACTTTATATAATTTAATATGGAGCATAGATGTAACATTTTTTTAAAGAACGGGAATTTTAGGAAAACACGAGCTACAAGTAGCGGTACAATTTGTAATCGAAATAATATTAAATGGAAATTCCACAGACCCATTACAATAAAGATCTAAGTGCTATTTAAGGTTAGCAGAAAAGAAGAATAAACTAAGGAAATTATTAAGTAATATTGGTTAGAACCTATCTTAATAGCATAAGTTTTTACTTTACTTCACACGTTAATTAACAAACCGTTCGTAGGAACATTTTCACACCGTTATTAGGATCAAGTCCTTGTAAACAATTAATTAAGAAGGCTATAAAATGAGCAGAAGAATATAATAGTAACTACTAACTATAGTAAGGACGGGGCTCTGACAACTGAATGATGATAAAAATCAATCCAAAATCACAAATCTTACTGTGTGGTGACGGTGTTAGCCAACCTGTTCAATGCTAAGCCTGCAACGCTTCTAAACAATATATGTCTGGGCACTACGCACAAGCCTAGGTAAATGTGCAAAAAGTCTTTTCAATTTGATGATGATGATGATAAAAGAAATAGAGTCTGAATACTTAAACACAGTTGCGAATTTTGGGCCACCGTAGACCAGTGATAAGGCTATTAAAAAGTCAGCCAACATCTCTAAGCCTGATGAAAAAGAGGAAGGAGAGGTACACCCTCCAGATCTACAAGGTGCTCAAGTTAGGTAGAATGGTAGCACTACGAAAAAGATTATTATTTAATGATCGTAAGGTTTTAACATTTGGTGTGCCAATTTAATGAATTTCAGGTTTAAAAAAATGTAATTGCTAGACATACACTACAGGTTTTAATAATAAAGATAGGATCCTACTATCTTCGTTCAATGATGACACAATATTTTATAAAATAGAAAAAAATACCAACCGTATTCACGGATAGTGTCTCGCCCTGGACTCGCTTGTGTACGATCTATTAGTGTGTTATTATTTAGACTTAAGATATTTTACCATATATTTTACCAACTCTTTGCTGCATCGAAAAAAGTTTTTCAGTTAAAATGTAGGCTAAATCACTCCTGGCATTGCTCTATGTCTGTCTCTGTTTGTCAAGTTTCATTACAATCGAATTAGCCATTTCGTAGATTAGCCCGGACAGACAAACAGACAGATGAACAAAAATGTTAATGTCTTAATGAGATGTTATTGCCTTAATTGGCATGTAAAGAACCCTCTCCCCGCTCCCAACTCACTATGTGGTAGCCATTTTCATATTAAAAACTGACACTTAAATTATATTTGTACGTACCACAATGTAATCACGATTTTATTTATTTGATACACTTAAATAAATTCAGTATTTTAAAGTTACAGCCTATATACAGGCCTCCGCTCATTAACACTTAAATAAATTTAGTATTAAATAATCAATATTTTAAATCCATGTTGCTAATATATTATTATAGAGTGAAACCTTTAGTACGGCGAAATCTTTCCAGTCGTTGATCATTATCCTTTATTTAATTTTAGTTTATCTTAAAAAATCAAGATTATTAAAAAACTACTTAAACCACAGTCGATGGCGGGACGAGTTGTTAACCAAAAATACTTTGAAATTGATTTTATTCAATTAAGTACAGAAAGTCGATACCACAATGTTGTGTTTTCCGAGTCGTTCTTTATTATAGATTAAATCTTTAATCGATTATTCACATCAGTTTGGTGTGGTAATAAAATTAAATTGGCCATTGGCAACACCTGTTTTTGACATTTCAGATCAAGAAAGTCGAGCGATTGCTTTTGCTCATAGTGCAAAATACATAGCAATTTTGTTGCGTTGTATAACTGCATCAACATGACTTCAGTCGCACGGGCTGGGCACCTGGCCCCATATTTCAAGGCTACTTCTCAGGTAGTCGCAAACGGGTTGAAACCCGTTATTGCTGTACCTACTCCAGTTGACAAGTTGGTCGCGCAACCCTTACCTAAGACTTCAACTGTGCAGTCTTTACATGGAGCCCTTCCAATTCAGGGTTTGAAAGTAAAGCATAGTACTCGCGGTGAGTAGATCTTAATTTAATACTGTTATTACATGGATTATCCATAATTACTATAAAAATTCGTATTACATAACACATGTCAATTTCAGTGCCAAGTCAAGTGCGTTTCGCTCATTCCGACATTGCGTATCCAGACTTCTCATCTTATCGTCGTAAGCAAACTCTGGACCCGAAATCGAAGGCCAAGGAAAATGTCGATACCCGCAACTCATTCACTTATCTTATTGCTGGAGGTTAGTTGTTTTTTTTTTAACTTCTTTCTTACAAGCAGGAAGTTTCATGTTAATAAATTATTTTCCATGTTTTGCTCTTTACAAAATACCAAATTTTAATCCTTAATTCATGGGGGGAAATTTTTGGATAACAAACCTCAAATGTTGTTATAATTTTCATTTAATGACTTTATCAAATTGTATCACAAATTAAATCAATTTTTGTTAACAGAAATGGTTCCTCATTCACTAATTTAATGTTTCTTTTATTGTGCTCGTGAAAGCAGCAACACTTTAACTAATGCTTCAATATAGTTTTGGGGCTTATCAGCACCTTTAAATGTTTTCACTTTTGAGATGGTAGTACAACTCCATTAACAGATAAAACTGCAAAATTGCAGTTGAAATTAGGTATATAGAGATAAAAAAGCTTAAAGAGAAAATTTTGTTAAATATACAATAATTTGTACATCCTTGGTTTTTAATTTAATAGATTGACAGTAATGCCAAAAACTTCTACATTGTTAATTATGAGGGTGACACTGAAAGTTCTTAGAAAATCACACTAGCAAGTTATTAGTTTTATTATATCTTTTAAAAATGGTGTCCATTTACATCAATACATTGCTGCATCTGATGGATCCACTCAGAAAAGCACTTGCCCACTCGTCCTTAGGGGTCTCTTCGATGGTGTTTTGAAATGCAGTCACTACATCCTCGGCGTCCGTAAAACATTTGCCTAGAAATTTTTCTTTTATTTTTGGAAATAAATAAAAATCGCAAGGTGCGAGGTCAGGGCTGTAGGGTGGGTGACCCAGTAATTCCACATCTAACGTCTCCTAGTAGTAGATTGTTTGCTTGGTGGTGTGTGATGAGACTATGTCCTGGTGAAGGAGGTTCCTAGTGCAAGGTCATTTCTCCCGAACTTTTTCCAAGACAAGTGGCAAACAATTGTTACTGTACCACTCTGCAGAAAGTGTTTTTCGATCTTCTAAAACAATTGTTGCGTAATGACCTGTCCTTCCGAAGAAGTGGTGGCCTCCTTCTTTTTTCCCACACTTCGCCTCTTCACTTTAGTTGGCGACTTCTCGAAAGAAAACACCCAGACAGCAGAATGTCTCTTAGTTTCAGGATCGTTACAGTAAATGCAGCTTTCGTCATCCGTAAGCTATGTCGAACACAGCATTTGAGTCATCTCCTTTATATCTTTGAACCATTTCACGACACCAATCAAGTCGACGGAGTTTTTAGGCCTCAGTCAAATTATGAGGTATCCACCGGGAACAAAGTTTCCTAACCGCTAAATGTTCATGAAGGATTTTTTGCACTTGTCTCATACCAATGCCTAAGCTTGTCCAAATCTGCTGATAAGTCACTCTTTTGTCAGTCTCTATCATACGCCGCACAACACTGATGTTATCTTAGATAGTTTCTAGACGAAGAAATGTGATAATATCTTAGACGCAAATAATCTTAGCAGCTGAAAAGCTCTTAGTTACGAAAAACATTATCTTTTCTTGACTGAATCAATCATATTCATTAAAGCATTTTACAAGTTTACCACTAAAGTTCTAGAGCTACCTGCATCCATCGACTTCCTGCATCTTTTACCAGTTATCGTCTTGTAGGGAGCCGCTCTACACTTCGGTTACTTTGAGGCTGTCACATGATAACCTGTCTTCCCCATTAACTGTCAATTCTTTAAGCTGTATGACCACCGTATTGCCACTTCAGCTTATTGATTCGTTGTGCTGTGTCGGTTACTAGTTCTAATGATGACTTGAGCTTCTTTAAACTGTCAGCCGTAGAGGATCACGTCTCAGATTCATATGTCATCACTAGCAAGATGCACTGCTTATAAACTTGTTTTAAAGTTTTATGGTATACGTGACAAGAAGATGCATCTTAATCTCTCAATCAGCCCATCCGAGCTTGTCGACCATCTGTCCACACAACTCTGCTAGGTAGCGTTAGGGCTTCCGAGACGACTGAGCAAGCATCTTCGGAGAACTGAAACAATTAATCGACGTAAATGTCGAGATTTGAAAATATATGTTCCATCATAGGCGAGATTGTTTTATTACCTATTTTTGTCGGTACCAAGATCTCCTTTGAATTAAATTTCCTACCTAATGTTTGTCAATCCTTTGTCAAATATACTCCGAATATTTCCGGACACTTTTACTTAGATACCATAAAAAAATTGCTACACTTTCTATAAGGCTGGTAATGCACTTGCGATTCCTTTGGTGTTGCGGATGTTTATAGAAGCCGCACGCACTCTGCCTTCTCTTTAGAAAAAGTCTCAAGTGTGGCTATCAAGTACTGTTTGGGTTTGTTAAGCCTTTGGTATCTTATGTTATATTGAATTACTTTTAATTAATACGGTTAGCACGATGAGAAACATTTCGTAGATACACCCTTGTATGAGACTATGAGATACACAGACTAAAGCATTAATGTTATATATAAAATTAAACCTATTTCTATAGGAAATAGGAATTCTTGTACTCTTATTAATGAACTTTAGCGGGTAACTCAAAACAATGCCTCAAAGTTGGCAATATTTATGAGATAAGAAAGCGATTTCCCGCTGATAGCGTTTATAATAGACGCCGTCACAACCTTTTTATTTTAATGAATCTACGAAACATTTTTATCTCTCGCATTATTAATTCCGTTTACTCTAATAAATTGACTTCAAAAAAACTAGGTATAAAAATATTATTGGGGTGTGGAGTGTACACACTCAACTGATTTTCGTGTTTCTTCTTGGTTTTCCTTTTATTTTCTTCAAATGGCAGTATTTTCACGAATAGTATGTTTACACAACAAAAGTTTAAAAATGAATTTGCAGTCGTAATCGATACCATTGACCTTTTAAACTATTACGTAGAAATTAATTAATTTTTAGTTAGAAGATGGCCTTTATTTGCAATTAAAAGCTTTTTCTATTGCGCTTCTAATGACCACGGCGTACCTGCCCGCGTTATCTACGTACATACATACATACAAATAAAATAAAAGTGTCTCTCTGGAATATCGAAATAACTGCTTCATTTTGAGCTAAGGGGATTATTTTCCTGCCATCAAAACATGAAAAATCATTTTTATTTTTTGTCTGTCTGTGTGACCGGGCTAATCTACGAAATGACTGAATTGATTGCTAATCTACGAAATGACTGAATTGGCCGAAATATTTGTGTAGCCTCTTTTATACAGCCAATGGACGGCCAGTTGTGGCCCTTTCTTTGAGAGATATGGACGTGAAAGAACTTGTAGTTTTGTGTGTATCTCGTAAAAAACGCAACGCTAAAAGACAGTGGATTCATCCTCTTTTTCTAGAACGGCATTCAAAAGGCTTATTTCATTCCTGTTTTAAAGATGTTCGTAAATATCCAGACCGGGTTTTCAAATTGTCCTCGTACATTATTTTCGTGATTTCTTCTCATCTTCTTTTCTTTACATCACTATCACTGTATTCTTCTGAAGATACAATATCCCATATTGCTTTACGGCTTCCAATTTCACGAATAAATTTCTCCGTATCGATAGTCATTTTTTGGTTTCGGAACGCAAAATATGTCGACTGCTACAACTGACTGTAGCCACACTCATTCACCTACTCGCTCTGACTGGCTTACTAAGCAGTCTAGCTGCGACAGCCTGCTCAGTGCGCAGGGGCTGTTATATTGAGTTCTATGTCTGCGTGGAAGACGATAGATATCATCATATTGTTATGGTGCCTGCTTAAATTTTATGCACTGGTAGAGAATGCATACAGACATTAAGTCCGGTCATTGTACATTTTATGAGCAATAAATATTTTTAAATAAAATAAAAAATAATTTCCACAGCTGACCACTCACATTCAGGTTTTGAAGTTCGTTGTGTGTTTACCGACTTCCAGTCTACTTAAAATATTCTTAATTTTTCAGACAGAACAGATTTCCTCACGTTTTTCAACAAAGTTCGTTATAGATATGTTTTATCTATAACGAACTTTGTTTGTAATTTAGAAATAAATAAAATAGAAAATTAGGAAGCGGAAAGTTCGTTCAAAAATACTGAACTGAAATTAAGAAGACTGGCAATGGAGAATAACGTTAGCGTGAACAGTAAATAAAGCGGGTAGGCAATACCTAATTTGTTACTTCAACATTCCAGAGCCCTGTTGACAGATGAGG
>DWHP01004497.1:0-12532 GCA_018247895.1 Parnassius honrathi
TATAAAATGCCACGTAAGTTACACCTCAATGTCAATTACAGTTCAAATTATTTAGTTCGATATTAAAATGCCACCTACACAATCCCTCGACACAAATTAATAACAAGCGAAGTTAAATCAATCACTCAATCTCAAAGAAAGGCCTTGTTATGAAGTATATTAACGAAACTAAACTAAAACAAACTAAATCGATTTAACTCGGGGTTCAGTCGCGAGCGCAATTAGCTCCAGACGCGGCGCTGCCGGGGCAGCTTCAAACCAACTAAATGGCTGAACGGCGCAGCTGGAGTTTGCGACAAGAACCCCTCCCCGCGCCCCGCCATCAACCGGTTTTCAATCGGGCACAAACGGTATTCATTGGTAGCTTAGTGCTTTGGAATCATTAGTAATTAATTTAATTTTATCACGGTTTTATTAAGTCACTTTCTTGTTTGTCCGTCCGTGGAATCTTGAAACTCAACTTTTGATCACTTACCGATGAGCAAAAGACTTGTAATTTTTAACATAGCCGAGAAACGGTGACAGTGTCGAAATATGAAAAAAATGTTAATGTGAAATTTTATAGTACAAAATTAAAAAAAATACTTGTTATAAAATGTAAAAGCCGAATTTAAAGTTCTTAAAATACTAAAATACACTACTTAAAATGCTGACGGACGAGTCAGCTTTAGCTTCAGCCATAATTATAATGTCGTTGAAGTTCCACCTGGTATGCAATTATAACACATATAATACCGTTGTCCAACTACTGGGCACAAGCCATCTCCTAGCTAGAAGTTTATGCGTAGTAGAGCCACTGCCGCTATATTACTGTTGTAGCACCATTGGATTGGCTCGATTGGGGAAGGGCCACGCTATTACAGAATTCAGGCGTTAAATTGCAGCTTAATACTGCCGTTTCATTTGGTGAGTGTAGAGAACCGCAGCGGGTTTTCGATTCTCTACACTTTTACTGGTAACAAGATTTTAGTCCTTAGGGGTAACAATGTATGTGCATTATAATTCTTAATCGAGGAAAGATGTAGATGCCTATAGGCCACTGTGTCCACCTACCATCAAGTGTGCAGTGTACTTCTTAGTCTCCTTTATTCTATAAAAAGTATTTTAGGATATTAATGGAACAGTACAAAATCTTTCGCTGCTGCTTATATTCCTCAAAACATACTGCATAACAAGGACATGATATTGGTTTCTTTAGTTACCATGTTAGTTTTATGGTGACAAAAAATCAGGTTCACACATAGAATACTATAATACATACATGAATTCTATGGGATCACATGTATTGTCATCCCTAAGAATTAAGATAAATTACCATAGGCGTTAAATCACACCGACTCCAACTAATACAAAAAAAAACAAAAGCGGTCTTGTTGCTACAGCAAAAGAAATTGGTAAGAAGGTGACATCGACCCATACGTACCTCTTGGTACGTACTTAAAAAAAGCTGTACTGGTTTCGTTAATATGTATATCGGCGGCAATGGAACAAAAACTAACCAGTCCATCGTCATTTTATATCATAATATATTGTATCAATACTTGCGGTACATGATATGTTACATGACTTATAACAAAAATAAAAGAAAGTGATATATTATATGCAATATCTAAGTAATACTGACCAGAAAGCTAGCTTTTTCTTCTTCGTTCTTACTTCTTAGTTACGAATGAAAACTAATGTGTTCATCGAAAATTTGTCATTATTTATTTTGTTCGCATTAAAAGTACGCGCAAACATTACTTGAAATGTTATCTTACATTATTTAAAGGTTTTAATTATATTATATTATTAAGTCACAGCTAAAAACTTTTGAACAGGACATCATTCTTTATAACCTCGCTAATCTTGATTCATAAATGTTGTGATTCATGTAAAATATAAATGAGATCCTTTTACTTTTAATGAAGAGATAAAACTTCCATTAACTTTTAGTCCGCGAAATGCAAAGACATCAAATTTGGACATTCTACAATGATCATAATAAAAATCTCGTTGTGAGTTGTGACGGTTTGATCGACGATCGGTAATACTGTCGTTATCTGAAATGGCTTATTATGTTTATATTCCTGGGTTCCTGCGTTCAAATCCCGGGTCGGGCCGAAAAATTAATTATTGAGTTTTTCTGTCAAGAAATTCTCAGAAGCTGCCCGGAGTCAGGAAGTTGGCGGCGTCTCACCCGGAAAGCACGTAATCCGTTGGTCCTGCGCCTGATCTCCCTCCGGTCATGTGGTGAGGGAATAGAAAGTGCACCTGTGCTTGTGCATACACTTGGGCACTATAATCCTGTCCTGCGCCGTTGGCTAGCCTTGAGTTGAGGCAGGCCGCCGTGGCCGGAATTCGGTCTGGAGGATATTATTATTATATTATTATTATTATAACAGTAATATAGCTGCAGCATGGCTCTTCCACAAAAAAATGATGGAAGGGTAATTAAACACGACCGGAGAGATATCAGGCGTAGGAACACCGCCGAATTGCGAACTCCAAGGCTGCTACTGAGAATTTATTGACATACAAACCCAATAAATAAATTTGGCACGACCCAGTATTTGAACCCGGGACCTCATAGTCATCGCTTGCGACCACTAGGACAATGAAGCAGTCTACCATATTATCATATTACATCATAATACTTAATATCCCGTGACTTTAAAAAAAACCCTAAAATGGATTAATAACTGTTGGATTTTTTGTAAAATTCCAGTAATACCGAAGTTTTACTCCGTCTCATCAGTAATTGGCTACTGCTGAAAATGGACACCTGGTACCAACTTTAAATAAAGAAGGTCAGATATGCATTGTCACAACTGAGGAATACGATAGCCTCGCAGCCTACTTACCTAGACGGGTTCCTTTTATCCCTTAGACCAGAATACATCTGTTACGGCCCTGAGTTGCCCAAACGAAAGTCGACTGGATTGGGGCCCATAGCAATCCAATCGGCGGGTAACCCAGGGGAGAGCCCAATGGCTTATGGAAATTTATTATATAAGAAATGAAAGACCATGCAAACTTACCCAGTTGCGGAGTAGGGTTGACCATCAGGTGGAAAGTTATATGCATGTAAGTAGTGTGTAGTGGTGTGTACAAGGTGCGACCTGACAGCCCCGCTGATCCAGGACTGCCGATCCAAAAGCGCTGCTTCATAGGACGCCCTCACTTCCGGGCGCAGAACTCTAGTCTCACTTTAATTAGCACAGTTTAGAGTTCAATCGAATAAGCGAATTCACTTCGTACTATATAAAATGCCGCGTAAGTTACACCTCAATGTCAATTACAGTTCAAATTATTTAGTTCGATATTAAAATGCCGCCTAAACAATCCTTGGACACAAATTAATAACAAGCGAAATGAAATCAATCACTCAATTCTCAAAGAAAGGCCTCGTTATCAAATATATTAGCGAAACTAAACTAAAACAATGGCGGCCGTCAAGCGCTTATGCGATTTCGATTTAACTCGAGGTTCAGTCGCGAGCGCAATTAGCTCCAAACGCGGCGTTGCCGGGGCAGCTTCAAACCAACTGACTCGCTGAGCGGCGCGGCCGCAGTTTGCGAAAAGAATTTCTCCCCCCACACGCCCGCTATCAACCAGTTCCCCGCTCAAATCGGGCGCAAACACATCAGTGCACGTACTTTTATGTTGTGACAGATACAACTTAAAAGGTGGTACCTATCCAGACGGATTTCTAGGCATGAAAAGAGTCCCAGCGCCTAACTAATGGTGATAATGAAAATACGCATCGACTCTTATTTAAAAAAATGCGTGCAGCTCACACGCAACAGAAATGAAACCTTCGAATGAAATGAAATATAAAATCAAATACTCTAATTTATTGAATATTATAATTTATACTACAAGTTCGGCATAAAGTATAAGAAAATATATTTTTAAAATAAATAAATATAACGTTTAGCTATTACAAAGTTGAGGTTTGGCTGTTCTTCACTGCTTATTTAATCCATAGACACACGACACCTTCGTTTCACAACAGTTCGTACTTATTGAACAAAATGCGTAAGAGACGCTGTTTCGGCGGCGTTTACGAATTTTTCTCGCGAACATTGAGCTTTATTCTATAATGCTTCCTATCTCATTTTTCCCGCGTTAAATCTTATGAATTTATGTGTCTGTCTGATCTGATTATGGTTGCCATTTGTAGTTTTCTTATTACTTATATTTACGCGAACACTACACATTAAAGTAAAACTGTAATCATGGATGCTTTAAGTGCCCGAAACGTCGGGAATATAAAATAAGTTAATATACGCGATAGAATCAGTAAAAATAGTTTTATTTAATTTATTACTATTTAATTTTAACAATATAATAGGTTCTTATATTACACGAAAATAAAACAAGTCATTTTACTTTAATAATTTTGTTAAAAAAGTACCTGGGATAAATATTTATTTCATATGGTTCGTGTAAAACAAATAATATCGTTTCACATGAACCGAGTAAAATGTCAAGTAACCAGTAAAGTATCGAGTAGGCGAGGCGCGAACTCATCGAAGCGATACATACTATGCGGACGTGGGGATAATCCCGTTGAAAGATTTGATTTTCTGCTAAATTTGATAAAAGTAATGAAATACTCCCTTCGGATTTCCTCGCAGCCCGAATAGAAATTGGAAGAAATTTTTAAGAGATTGATATTGATTTCACGGACGCACATTTTTTGTTGATCCAAACCTTACATAAACCTTAGATAAAAATATTTGCTAAAGGAATTCCGAACCCAGGGCACATTCCTTCGGAAATATTTTTATTTAGTTACATCAGAACATTTCGTTTAAAACAAACTGTAAATTTCAATATGTGAGCTAACAAAATTCGATCTCCGATACCAACGTCACTGAGTTGTTAATTCACAAATGTGAAGTTATAACGAAGCAGCAATTCAGCCTGGAAAAAACCAACAGGGTAAGATCTATTTTAATATTTATAAAATAAAATGAAATGAAAAGACTTGGATGCAGGTGGCTCAGGACCGTGGTTTGTGGCATTTCTTGGAAGAGGCATATGTTCAGCTGTGGACTTGAGATGGGTGTAATGATGATAATGATTATAATGAAAAGATATGTCTAGCCACATTGGAGCAGATTGGCCGACTTTCTTCTTTCAAAATGGAGAAGTAGGCTTTATCTATGAGATTACATTTAAATAAAATTGAAAGGTCTGTGTTGTTTTTATAGTATAGGGTGACAAACCAGCACAGTCCACCTGATGGTAAGTGGTTGCTCTGGCCCATAGACATCTATATCTATTCTCGATTATGAATCAAAATGCAGACGCGTTGTCACCAGTAAAGACTAAGATGGAATGCCTCGTTTCCAGTAAAAAGGGTCTCAGGTTCTCTACACTCACCATACGAAACACAGCAGCATTAAGCTACTATTTGACGCTGGTATTCTGTAGGAGCGTGATCCTTCCCCGGTCGAGCCGATCCACTCGTGCTACAACTATACTACTAATATAACTGCAGCATGGCTCCACGTACCACGTATAAAATATTATCTTTATAAATTACGGAACATTCATTAAAAATTCACTTTCACATTGGTACACAAATCACAAAAATCATTTTCACGTTTGCTTTAGTGATTAATATCACGTTTTCTTTTTTATATATCTTGAAAACCAGAAATAAAGGAATATAATGGTCGGAAGAATTTTTCATCAGCTAATAGACTTTGAAGAGTATCGGGAACTTTATCATTGTTAATATCTTGAATGGAGTTAATGAGGAGTAATCTATTCAAACCAAATTGACAACATTGAAAAACGATATGTTTTAGGTCTCCATTTACGTCACCATAATATTCACAATTTGCATTTTCTTTCATTCCCAAACGATGAAGGTGGGCGTCAACTTTGCTATGTCCAAATCTCATTCGGTTTACAGTGTAATAAATTTTCTATTATTAATCCCTTTTTTATTGTACCAAGGAGTGGCTGGCTGGCTTTTTTGTATTTCATAATACAAATTCCTTTGGACTTACTTATTTCTTCCCAGTATGACTTCCAAAAGGATTTCAAGTTCTTGCTTAACAAGGCATATATATCTGTAAATGGTATTTCAAGCATTGAGAAGTGATCTGAACATGATGATGAGGATACATCTCTAGTAGCAATGTCTGCTTCACCGTTCCCAGTAATCCTAAAGTGTGAAGGAACCCATATAAAGGTAACAGTCTTCTTTACTTTATTAAGATTGTTTAGTAAGATTCTTATATTGTATATAATGTAATTTTTTTTGCAATTCATTTTGTTAGTTTCAATAGCTAATAGTACCTGGATGACCGAGCTTTGCTCTGTATTTTTTTTCAAATCGTGTGTTTTGAAAATTATAATAATAATAAAAAGTTTATTTCAGACATCATGATCCATATCGGTTAGTAACCATTTTTAGAGCTTATAACTAAAGTTAGTAATTGACAATTGAACGTAAAACATATAACATAAAATACAGACAAACAGAAAAATCACACAAACAAATATGGCACCCAGCCCTGCCCGCAAGATGACTACTTAACTGCATGCATTCGTATCCATCGAGCAAGCATCGGCGAGTCCCAACAGTCTGCCAATGTGCGCAAGATACTGTTGGGGCTGTCGCGACTGCGCCTAAGGTGTGAAGCGCAACGTTTACGCATTATGGCGGTGAAACCATCTACGTGAGCCTCCGCAAACATAGCAGAAACACTACAAAAACGCGGCAGCCTCATCAATACCCGGGATGCATTGTTATATTGTACGCGAAGATCACTGTATGTCCTCTGCGTAAAGTTAACCCACAGACTGCACGTAGAAAATGACTGACAGTAAGCCTTTAAAAGCGTAATCTTTGCTTCGTAAGTACATTTAGCAAACCTACAGGCCAACATATTACAGCGGACGGACAGCGACCTCCGCTCCCTCTCAATATCCTGGTTGTCTTTCAGGTCTTCTGTGATCCACTGGCCCAGGTACTTAAAGGTCTCAACTTTTTTCAAAGGGGTTCCACAGAGCTTAAAAAGTGGCACGTTAGTATACACTATTCAATTCAATGATGATGAATAGAATCATGATGTTCAATCCGCTTGTGGTCCGCATGTTGAACATCATGAATTCGGTTTTAACATCATTAAATTTGAGCCCCTGGGCCATAGCATAAGATTCGCATATGGTTAACATTTTATTTACTCTTGATGGACTCAGCAGCACCATACCATCTGCATAACTTATGTTATTAACACAAACTCCGTCTATGTGGCAACCGATCCCAATACTGCTGAACTCATCAAGAAGCCTATTCATGTATAAGTTAAAGAACGTTGGAGAGCTTAGACTACCTTTCCTCACACCGCATTCTAATCTATATTCCTCTGAGAGTGAGCCAGCCCATCTGACATTGTTCTTTTGGTTGCTATACCAGTGCTGAAAAAGCAATATGACTTCTTCGGGCAGGCTAGTCTCAGATCTCATCTTATCCCACAGGCGTTGGTAAGCTACGAAGTCAAACGCCTTTGATAGGTCCAGGTAGCAAACAAACATAGGTGTCTTCCTTGCTGTGTAATACTGAACAGTCTGCTTAAGACACAGGATAGCACTCTCAGTGGAAAGACCTGGTCTAAAACCGAATTGAGCATCATTGAGCGAGATGTGCTTATCCAGAAACCCGTTAAGCAAATTGTCCAGTACCTTAGCGATCACAGAAGCAAGGGAGATGGACCTATTGTTGGACACGTCCGAGGCGTCACCAGTCCTGTTTTTCGGAATTGGAATAACAATAGTTCGCATCAATTTGTCAGGGAGATATGAATACCCAATACACAAATTAAAAAACAAAGGCAAAACCCTTGGCAAATGAACTCCAGCATGCTGTAGGTGTTCAACGCTGAGGTTGTCATACCCAGGCGACTTGCCCCTCACCATGCACTTAATGATCTTAGCTACATCTTTGGCCGTAAAAAATACACTACGCTTCGTACTACCTGCTTCAGCATCAGATACCAGCGGCTCTGCCGGTCCCAGTGGTGATTCCACTCTAAAGTATTCTCTGAATACATTAGCGATATCAATAGGATCACAAGCTCCCGAAACACTCTTGGGAAGGCTCAACTTATGATTCATTTTATTGGTGGCTACTACTACTTAGTTACATGCTTTTGGCTATTGACAATTGCAATTGCATGACCGTAATTTTTATTCGTTCGACCAACCGAATTATTATGTTGAGGTCAGTCAATCGCTAGTATATTGACGAAAATAAGTTATAACTTAAAAATAAATATTTACCTGGTTGAGGTATCTATCCAGTTAGAAGGGCTTCTACCATAACGTTACACGCAAAAGAACAGTTAACGAAAAAAGGCAAAATCCTAACCCGAAGCCGACTTGTACTCAAAATAAAAAAAAAACAATACTTGAATATTGTGTTTGGTATGACGTCAAAGGCCACTAAACATTTACTAGCGCTTAGCGTAAGATATTAAGAAAAAGTGCCCACGCCGGTGTAATATTTACTACCCCCACGACAATGCTGGAGCACTCGTAGAAAATTTTCACGAAATATGTTATAAAATTTAACTGAGAAATATTACCACACATTTCTTACTCAGCAAATTTTGCGTTGAGAGGTTACCATCTTTACAAGTTTTATTATATGAGTTGCATATAATAAAACTCGTAAAGTTATATCCCCAAAATACTTCACCACTGCATTGGAAGATGTTTTAAAGCTTCTGGACTGGAAAGGATACGGTATTAACATCCATGGCGAGTACACACTCACAGAGTAATATACTCCCAGAATACCAGCGTAAAATAGTAGCTTAATGCTGTTGTGTTCCGTAAGGTGAGTGTGGAGAATCGAAGATCCGTTTTACTGGAATCGAGGCATTCCATCCTAGTCCTCAGGGGTGACAGCGAATCTGCATTTTCATTCTTAATCGAGGTTAAATGTAGATGTCTATGGGCCACGGCACTCACTTACCATCAGGTGAACTGTGTGCTCGTTTGTCACACCTATTACATAAAAAACATCACTCACCTTCGGTTTGCCGACGATATTGTCTTTATGTCAGAATCGCTGGAGGAACTAAGCACTATGCTCAACGACTTCAATAGTGTCTCCTAACAAGTAAGTCTTAGGATGAATATGAAAAAAATATAGATCCTGTATAATAGTCATGTCACACCTATGCCGGTAGTTGTTGGGAGCACTCGAAGTTATTGACGAGAAGGTTTATTTGGGACAAATAGTCCGATTAGGAAATTCCAACTCAGACCAAAAGGTCAATCGACGCATTCAATTCAGCTGAGCAGCGTTCGGGAAATTACGACACATATTCTCGCCAGGTATACCTCAAAACTTGAAAACGAGATTATACAACCAGTGCGTGTTGCTAGTAATGACTTATGGATCTGACACATGGTTTTTTACTGCAGGCCGTATATGGAAGCTCAAAGTCACTCAGCGAGCTATGGAGAGGGCTCGGAGTTTGTCTACGGGATAAACTTAGAAATGAGGATATCTGCAGTAGAACCAGAGTGACCGACATAGCTCAACGGATTGTAAGCTGAATTGACATTGGGCCGGCCATAGAGCTACCCTCCACTAGATGGAGTGATGACCTGCTAAGACATGGAGGAAGTCAATGGATGCAGGTAGCTCAGGAACGTGCTTTTTGCATTCCTTGAGTGAGGTCTATGTTCAGCTGTCGACTTGTGGAGAGCTGTAATGATGATGATGATGATGGTCATGATGATATTCCACTATTTACATTTTTTGTAATTTTATGAATGATCCTTTTAAAAACAGCAAGTTTTAAGTGCTTATCCCAAAATATGTTTAAATATCGTCGTACTGAACTTGTTGTTGAATTATCTACTTTGATTATCCTCATAAATTTTAATACCTTTAATCGAAACTAAACTTTGCCGGTTTACGTCCATTATAATTCATTATTCACTTTCCTCGTATTTCAAAGCTAACTTTAAATTTATCGTATTATTTACAGTATTGGAAAAAATCGAAAATCATAAAATCTAACTTGCACACCTGCAGCTTATTTGCTTTTATTGCGCGCAGCATGCTGCCTGCATTTAAATGTTGTCTTGGATATTTTAAATTACTTAAATCAATGTCTAAGTGAACGTGAGGCAAAGTAAGAAGTAATATCCTCTACGATTAAAAACCCTGACTACCCTACATATATTTTAGTAGTCATAATAAAGTATAACCGTAATTTATACATATAATAAGTGTAGAAAAATCGTTCCTGTAATTCTATTATATTCTTGAAAAAACCAGTCGAGGGGGCTAGGTAAAAGTTACTGAAGGCAAATTAGTAGTTTTAGATTTTTTATCTGTCTGCCTGTTGTCTATCTTTCCGTCTGTCTGTCTATCTGTGTATTCAAGATTCACGCAAAAAATACTGGACTGATGTCCATGAAATTTTCTATGTAAGTAGTTAGTAACCTGGGGCAATTTAAAGGCTATTCTTATCAGATTATGGAACATCAAAAGAAGGAGGTTAAGTATTTTCCTTTATTTAGATGTTTTCTACTATATATGAGACTGTTAGTTACAAGTTTGACCTGTTTATTAATTTAAAACTACGTCAACGATATATATTTTAGTTTTAAAAACACCACCATCTGTTATCAAATAGCAAAAATACATTTTGCCTTCACTTACTAATATGTTGTTCGAACAAGCCGGTTTCCGAAAAGGCATCAATACCATAGACCATATACTTATTCTGCGAAAGATTGTACGGAAGACCGAAAGAGTACAATCTGCTACTTTGCCTGGCGTATGTAGACTATTATAAAGCCTTTGATTCTGTCGAAATTTGGGCGGTACTACGGTCCCTTCAGCGGTGCGAAGTTGACTGTCGGTAAATAGAAGTGCTGAAGTGTTTGTACAGTAGGACTGTGACGGCTATGCAAGTACAGAACCAGACTTCGAAACCAATCTAACTGCAGAGAGGTGTAAGACAGGTTGACATTATATTCCCGAAACTCTTCAACGCTGCATTGAAAGACGTTTTCAAGCTACTGGACTAGAAAAAATACGGTATTAACATTAATGTCGAGTACATCACTCACCTTCGATTTGCCGATAATGTGGTCCTTATGGCAGTATCGCTGGAGGACCTAAACACTATGCTCAGTTACCTCAATGGTGTCTCCCAACGGATAGGTCTTAAGCTGATCATGGATAAAACAAAGATCATGTTTAATGTCCATGTCACACATATGCCTGTAGTTGGTGGGAGCACTATGTTCAAAGTTGCTGACGAGTACGTTTACCTGGGATAAATAGTCTGACTAGATAAGTCAAACTTTGACCGAGAGATCAATCGACAGATTCAACTCGGCTGGGCAGGGTTCGGGAAACTACGACACATCTTCTCGTCAGTTGCAGCTCAAAACTTGAAAACGAAATTATACAATCAGTGCATGTTGCAAGTAGGTGAGATAATAAATAAAGACACAGGCATCGAAGTGAATCTAATAGTGATCGAATTTTGCCAAATTTAGAATGGAACGACATTTATTAATATTGCTAAATCACAGTCCATGCGAGCGAAGTCGCGGGTAAAAACTAGTAAGAAAGAACAAAAATAAATAATCTTTTATATGTGTTAATCTTTTATACGTGGTAGAGCCATACTGCAGTTATATTAGTAGCATAGTTGTAGCAGGAATGAGTCAGCTCGACCGTGGAAGGACCACACTCTGCGAGAATATCAGCGTAAAATAGTAGCTTAATGCTGCTGTGGTTTGTATGGTGAGTGTAGAGAATCGGAGACCCTTTTTACTGGAAACGAGGCACTCCGTCTTAGTCCTTACGGGTGACAACGTATCTTCATTTTGATTTGCAATCGAGGATAGATGTAGATGTCAATGGGCTGCGGCAACCACTTACCATCAGGTGGACTGTGTGCTCTTATTATCGCCTATCCTATAAAAAATATTAAGAAAGGTAGATACTTAATGGGCCACTTTATTGTATTCTTTATATAACACAGACTTTCTGCTTGGTCTTACGGTACTAAGAAATTAGAATTGAATAAAATTCGTCATAATATTCATAAATTCATGTTTTATTTTACTGCTGTTTACATTAGTAAAAACACATTATTTTTCTTCTACACCAGTCCACAGTATAGTCGCCACCGGACGTGGGCCTCTCTAATTTTAGAGACATACGTCACAAGTCACAACCGTTTTGTAAAACATTCAGACTTTTGAAAATAATAATTAATTTTATTCATTATTCCGTGTGATGTCGACGTAAGAGAATCCATCAATCCATTTCATTTTATGGGTATCGTGTGAGGCGGCTATAACATTAACATCTCCTATAGCCATTTCATACAGAAAGGTCTTTCTTTTGTTTAATGCTGGCATAACCATTCCGTTCACAAAAAACAACTTAAGATAAATAATATATAATATAAGATGTCCAACCCCCCCCCCCTTTCAATCAGAAAAGTAGTAGACTTTGGAATAATCAGCGGTCGGCGGTCTC
>DWHP01004498.1:0-12531 GCA_018247895.1 Parnassius honrathi
TAGTTTACCACCGGCGATTTTTCCGGACCGATACGACCTGGGGACCTTCAAGAAAAGAGCTTACTCCTTTCTCAAAGACCGGCAACGCACCTGCAATTCCCCTGGTGTTGCGGTTGATCATAGGCGGCAGTAGTCACTTAACATCAGGTGAGCCGTGTGCTCGTTCGCCCCCTTCTTCTATATAATAAAACGTGATTAAACAGCGTTAAAAACTTTAACATTCAATCGCCTACAACGCGCTAGCCCCGGCTGCGTGTGTTACCCTGGATGCCTCGCAAATGTAGGTAATTATTTCACGCAAGTAGCAAGAGAGACAGAGGGCTGTCACTGGTTCGTGAAAAAACCTCTATCCTGGGAAGAAGCAGCAAGAAACTCAGCGGGACAAGAATGATTGCTCTATAATTTTATTTATTATTAAATATTATTGTTAAATAATTTTTAACCACTTCTTTAGTCCCATTTCTGTATTTTTTTGTTGACGATAGTTACGTTATTAAGTTTATTCTAATATATTATCTAACTAAAATCTCGTTGTTGAAGTCATCCATGAGCAGTTGGTAAACATCGTGAGGAAACCTGCATGTCTGAGAAATAAAAAAAAATTTCGAAGGCATGTGAAGTTCGCCAACGCGCACTGGGGCAGCGCGGCGGACACTTCGTTGCCATAGAACCTATTCAGAAATGAGAGTAGGCCTGTGTCCACACACGCCTTTGCACACACTCCACCTTTACAGTTACAGCCTATACACGCTGTGGGACGTATATAAGCTATAACTTTAAGGTGGTCTGTGCGCTCATTTGTCACCTTTGCCATCAAAGTTATTATCCACTTAAGTTCCAAAATAAAAGACAAAGCCGCCATACGCCGCCAGTATATTAATACAGGTAGGTAGTTATGTATGTACGGGTGCGCACGCGCAGTCGCGTGCCCCGGCAGCAGATGTTCACGGGTCCATATTTTTTGCGACGAGTCTACCCGGCCTTGCTCGGCCTAGAGAACGAGGCGGAGAAAATCACCCTCTATATAAATTTCTTCTTTAAACGCCGGTCGGATTGAAAACCTACACACGTCTGAGAAATTAAGAAAAAGTATTTCGATGACATGTGTAGTCTCCTACCATCAAACACGCATTGGAGCAGCGCGGTAGACATTTATTATCTTTATAATATAGATTGAGCTATGTATACGCAGTACTTCTAACTTAATTATTATAATATATAAATAAATACGTGTAACGATGAACTCACTACTGAACTGATTTCAACGAAATTTTGCATTGTGTGCAGTTAGGTTCGACTTGAGAGTGTTTTAAGTAATCCCATAATATTTTTATTGCGAATTTATACGTGGTAGAGCCACACTGCAGCTATATTGTGGTTGCAGCACGAGTGGGTCACCACTGGGGGACCACGCTATCACAGAATACCAGCGTAAAATAGCAGCTTAATGCTGTTGTGTTTCGGTGAGTGTAGAGATCCAGAGACCCTTTTTAACTAGAAACGAAACATTCCATCTTAGTTCTCAGGGGTGACAACTGACAACGCATCTGCGTTTTGATTCTTAATCGCGGTTAAACGTATATGTCTATGGCCCACAGTTTCGTCGTTTGACATCCATATTCTACAAAAAAAAGGATTTTTTACAGAACAAAAAGTCGTCGGAATGGGCAAAACAACGATTCCTGGCCAACTAGCTAAATATATTATATACATGTAATTTCTTTTAGTTTTAGAGGTAGGTTTGTTCCTTCGATCATATATTTAATTATGATAGGTGCATTGCGTATGTTACTGATTTAAAAAATCGGATTGCTTAATCAATTTATATTTTACAGATGCGACAACTGATAGGGAAGAAAAGTTCTCGAGTTGCAGCCTCGCACCGCTACCGCGACGAACCCCCCAATGACCCGACGTAGGCAGTTGTCGGATCGGATACAGATGGCCTGTACTTTGTGGCAGTATTCAGGGCGGGCCTCCATTCAGTCGTACAGCCAAAGCCAAAAAGTTTTTTATAGCATTCGCCTTTACAATTTTTTTTATTTAAAAACAAAAAAAGCTTTGAGTTCCCTTCAACAAGTCTCTATAGTGAAAGCCCTTATAAGAATAATCAGTAAGAAATTTACAACCAAAATCAAATAAAATACAAATACATAAATCAAAAAGCCAAATTCACAGCAAATTTCACAGGACGCTACCCAGGTTCGAATCCCGCCGGCACTAATGAAAGTCTTAATTGAAATTTTGAGTGCTGACTTACCACGAGCCCGGTTGTGTCGGAAGTGTATGTATATAATGATTAGAACCCCGACTTCGAAAGCTATCATGTTTAAATTATGTATTTGATTTTATTTAGTTCTTTTAAGTAATCTTATGCCATTATTAAAAGTTCAATTATCGACTCATTTGACGGATAAACGTAGTAACAAATTGTTGAAACACACATTACATTCGCTAGTACTTTGCGGAAAAGAATTGTCTGGAAGAAATCGCTTCTAAAGCGATAAGAACCAGAAAGAACCACGCTCTCACAGAATACAAACGTAAAATAGCAGCTTTATGCTGCTGTGTTCGTATGATGAGTGTACAGAACTGGAGACCCTATTTACTGGATGGGAGGCATTCCATCGTTGTACTCAGAGTTGACAACGACATTTGCATTCTCTTAATTGAAGATAATTGTAGATGTCTATAGGCCACAGTATTCACTGACCATCAGGCCTGTGTGCTCATTTATCACCCTTGTTGCCCTGTGTCAATAAAAAAAAAATTTTTTTTGACAAAATATAAACGTACCCAAAAAGTTACAAGAAGCTATTAAGGTGTTGAGATCACACGAGATATTAAGTAAATATTACACTAAGTTCTTTGTTTATCATACTAACTTCACTTGCGATGTCAGCCAGCATGATAAATAGCCTTAGCAACAGAGTAATGCAAAAAAATTAAAAAAAAAAAAACACACACACACACACACACATATACAGGTAAATTCAAGAGTTTCTCTTTGTATTTACCACGTGCGATTAACACCCTTATTCCTTGAGGAGTATGATCTATCGTTATTATTCTCACGCATTGTATAGGCTTTTAGTTAACAGCTGACTGTCAGCTGTCGCTTGGGCAATGAACTTACAGGTATGCGAGCTATTTTTAACCATAGTGCATAGAAATTAACGTATAAATTTGTTATCGGAGTGAATAATTAGGTTAAAACAAAATAGCAATGACCCGTCCGTATAACAGGTGCAAGATTTCAGAAAATGCAATCTATGTAACTAGGTGGAAGGACTTCTTTAGTCCGTTCAATTATCAGCCCTCAAATCTTGGCCATCTAGCAGATACCATGATATATAAAGACATAAAGACATTTATTCCAACACTTACATCTACAACATTACACTTACACATGACAAATTACAATTAAAAATAAAACAAAAGACTTATTAACAAACAAACAAAAAACAGGAAATATGGATAAATAAAAGAAATGCGTCCATTATATTATGTGTATGCAATGTGCTTACACGTGTCAATGTGCTTATGATGAGGTGGTGGAAGGGACCGTCTCAGCATAAACCGCGAGCTTGCAGCGCCGATTTTCAGACGGCCCTGAACAAGTTCTGGCAGTCAACTTAATGCGAGCGAGTAATTTTTTTTTCTTAAGTCTGTATTATTTACCTCATGTACATATCCATCGGCCAGTTCTTAATCCATGGGGAAAAAAGTTTTATACTTTCCTCAAGCGGAAACAAATAAATATAACAGGTGATAGGACTTCACGACGGGAAATGACGACACATCTTCTCGTCACGTATACCTTAAAACCTGAAAACTAGATTGTACAAACAGTGCATGTTGCCAGTGATCACTTACGGATCTGAGACGTGGTCCTTCACTGCTGGCCGTATGAGGACGTTCGAGGTCGCTCAGCGAGCTATGGAGAGGGTTATGTTCGGGGTTTCTCTGTGTGATAAACTTAGGAATGAGGATATCCGCAGTAGAACCAAAGTGACCGACATAGCTCAACGGATTAGTAAGCTGAAGTGGCAATGGGCCGGCCATATAGCTCGAAGAACCGACAACCGATGGGGAAAATGGGTTCTCAAGTGGTAGCCTCCTGCCGGTAGGCGAAGTGTAGGACGACCCTCCACTAGGTGATGTGATGACCTGGTCAGACATGAAGGATATCGATGGATGCAGGTGGCTCAAGAGCGTGCTTTGTGGCATTCCTTGGGGGAGGCCTGTGTTCGGATTGTTATATGTGTGAATTAAAGCTATTTAGTCTGTTATTAGTCTTCATGCCGAGGAGAAACAAAGATAATGATCTTACATGTCTCTTCAACCGCTATTTGACGGAGAGACGCAAAGAACCTCGATTAGTCGATTTGTTTCCTTAGCAAATATCTTAATGCGAAGTTTCTGATTGGCTTAACTAAATGTTTTTCTGTTCATTAAGTACAAGGAAAATCTGTAAAATCAAGCAAAATTTACGAACACGAAGAGGTTATTAATCACCTTTTTAAAGAAATACCATTGGAAAACTGACTTGCGGAATAAGGACGGGCAACACTAGACCCAGAAGAATGCTTTCCTTCAACTCCAACTTCGCAGTCCCATTAGCGCCAGTCGCCTCTTGGCGAACTCTTTTAGTGAGAGGAAAATTCCCCATCTATTCCTAACTAAATAATAAAGGCCAGATTTTGCAAAAATTATTGCAAAAAAAGATTGCGCAAATATTGGTTATTGTTAGTGATCACTTCATCAGGTCAGCTGTATAAATGTCTCCTTTTTTCCCTTATAAAAAAAATTACTGTGATAATTTGTCGTAGTCGACGCACCTGACGGACAGAGTTAGAGAACAACATTATACCGCTTCTATACACATTTTTTTTCCATTGTAATCCTGTTTAACTTAACATTGTATAAAAGAAATCGCTTTTAGCCGTAACAGAACCTTTCTACCATATTTCATTTTTTAGGTATCGTTTATTTATTGGTGTACAGTAAAGTGTTATCTAAAATACTTTAAATACGTCTCCTAGACCCAATTTGATATTCGATATTGGTAGTTTCACAGTTAAGTTCCCATCATTTTTTTTTACGTTTAAGTAATCTCATCACCATAGTCATCCTTGTTTTGTCACTTTGTCCATTCGCAGGGGCAAAAAACAGAAATTGGTTATTTAGTAGCACGTCTAGAATTGGATCTAATTCATATTACTACGACGATTTGCCGCGGCGTCGTGTCGTTAATCAGCTGTGTTCCTGTCACTAGTCTGTCCGTCCGTTTGACGCACGGTATCGCTGGCGTTGCGTGAACATTTGTTAGACGGGCGATTCTGCACGGACAGTACCTACTTCGATTAAGATAATATTACGCACTTATCTTAATTGAAGACGTATTAGAATAACGTACATTTCAATTAAAATTGATATTTTAAATGTTGCTATAATTATAAATTTGTGCCGAGTCAATGAAATTGATTTCGATATTTTTTCTTATCCTCATTCATTATTTTAATCATTAAACTATCATAACAGCCTGTAAAAGTCCACTGCTGAACGCAGGCCTTCCTCATAAATTGCCTCATGATTTTGCCGTAAATGACCGAAACCACAGTTTCAGTTTTCCGCGGTCGCCTGCTACGAAACCCATTTAACGATATTGGGTAGTGGATATTCTTACACCTCCACTGGTTACTTATCTATCACATCCTAAATAAAAACTGACCGCCGGACATAGGCTCCCCATAGATTTCTTCATACATCATCCAATTATACCATATACGCCCATATACGCCATAGTTAGCACGCTTGGCATAGGTGGGTTGACCACCGCAGTTCGTTATTTTCAGTTGTTATCGGGAAGATGCTGATACCCATTTCCTGTTTCAATTTCGCACTGTCTCCTCTTAATACTCCCACGGGATGGTGTGGGGTAGTGGATATACTTACACCGCCACTACATGAATATTTATTTATCACAGCCTATCAAAATCCACTGCCGACAATAGGCTTACACCACAGCTTGCTTCACAGAGTCACAGTCACGGTCAGTATGCTATAGTTGGCCGTATTTGTTATTTTTTGGTCGTTATCAGGAAGATGCTGCTGCCCGTCTCATTCCTTCTCTCGTCTGCTTTAAAATTCGTAGAATAGTGGATACTCTTACACCACCACTACAAGGCGTTAGTTATTATATATTATTAAAATATATACGATACACCTAAAATTATTTATTTAAAAAAATTATATCAATATTGTTTTTCCGAAAACGGCGGACGTTACAGGCGTTTTACATATGTACATAGAGAAAAATTATAGCCCGAAACAAATATTTGTAGGTCATATTAATACATGCTTCGTGCAGGATTCGAAGTCGAAGTCCGAAGCGTCGTAATTTAATGTCTAGCAGTAGCTAAGCGTTTTACTACGAATCTTCGGATGATACTTAAACAAAACCAATACCTTACATTATTACAAGTATTTGTTGTAATAAAAACTTAATAATAAAATTATCGTAATATAGAGTCAAACAAGCTGGCTGTTTCTTCGCTTAAATCACTTAGGCCGGTTTTAGAGCTCGACCGACCGTGTCGGATCGTACCGTCGGTCCTGACGATACGCATAACCAATCGTCAGTTTATAGCGTTTAGAGCTTTCCTGAGCAACTAAACTGGCCGGACTGGTACAATCACAAACACGTACACGAAAAAGACGCTTTTACAATTTATTTTTGCTGCTGTTTACTATGTACGTAAATGTATAAAGAACATATCAAATACACCCATCGAAATTCGGAAACAACACTGTACAAACTTTTTCCCAGACCTTTAACTTGACATCATGCTCTTTGTATAACACGTGACCTTTGTCCCACAGAAGTTCGTGAGGACGGATTTCGGTGTAAATAGGCGTTCGGTGTCGACATATGCCATGTTTGATAAAATTACTTAAATCGCTAACACTACTTAGTACCTATAAAGTCATACAATATTATTGAAGTTTAGGTTCGATTTTCTTGACGATGATACACGCATCCGTACGGTCGATCCACCGATCGGTGTAGCACTGATCGCGTTAATATGTTTCCATAGCGCGTCGGTCGATCGACGGTACGCATGCGGACGCGCTCGACCGACGGTTCTCGTACGCAGGGCGTAGCAATATACGCATGCGTACGGTCGGTCAAGCACTGTAACGACTTGTGAATTTTCATACATAAGGCAAGCGGGAACGATGTACGCACCGACGGTCGGTCGAGCTTTAAAACCGGCCTTAGCATTTGTTCGAGAAAAAAACCAGCCCGACGTCACCAGCGGCGACTTAGTTATAATAGCTTCTTTAGGATTTAACCGCCCTTGGACTCCACGGACCGGGTAGTCTCTAATAGCAAATGTCACAGTATTTGAATAGGAATTATCGTCTATTTTGTCGGTTGCCAAAGCCATGCTCATCATCCATTACAAGCGGTAAAGTTAAGTTTAGCGTTTGGAAAACAAGTTAAGTTATAACCCGCAAAACTGTAATAATAGCCTTATTTATTTTAAGCTTATACTACGAGTATAAGGTAACTGTAGATACATACCTACATACTCGTCGTCATCATTATTACAGCCGATTACAAGACCAGTGCTGAACATAGGCCACAATCATCCATCCACTTCCTGCATCTCTTACCAAATCGTCACTTTACACTTCGTTTAACAGAACGAGGCTGCTACTAGATCGAGAACCTTTCTTTTCCATCAGCTGTCGGTTCTTGGAGCTATAAAGCTGACCCATTGCAACTTCAGCTTACTAATCCATTGACCTACGTCGGTTATCTTGGTTCTACCGCAGATATCCTCATCTAGAAGTCTGTCACGCATACAAGCTGTACTAACTAGACATAGAGATTGGTGAGAGCTTGAGCTTCCTCTTACTTAAATCAACATATTTAGAAGTAAATTTCAAATATCTCTTACTCTGCGCATTCAAATCAATTCCTTTAAAAAAATAACTGTCATTTCGCAGTTTTTATCTTAACGAGAACCGTATAAATTGCCTTTAGTGTTAACCCATTCGATGTAAAGCGGCGCATTCTAACCGTTCCGGGTTCGATTCATGGCCTAGATAAGTGTGAGCATCGTATTCCGCTGTTTAACTTTATACCCGCGTCGAGCCTCGATGGGAATTCCTACACCAGACTACATTGTATCGGTTTTGAATGCGGAGCGTTAGGGATCGTGCGAATTCATCAGTGCGGTTAGTGTTTGCGTGATTCGAGTTGTATATTCTCGAACTCTAGAAGATTGTTTCCTGTTTTCCGTACCGTTATTGGTTCGTGCTTATTGGTAAGTTTTTAAAGATGAGGCCACATATATATACATACTTTTTAATAAACAAATAATTTCATTCGTAAATGTTCATATAAGTTTTGTAACCAAGTCTTTTACATGTAACACGAAATTACGTCTTAGTTTACAAGGATCTTAGTATTTAAAGTCATACGGCAGCTATATTATGCTCGACCACTCGAGGAAGGACCACGCTTTCACAGAATTCCAGCATAAAATAGCAGCTTAATACAGCTGTGTTTCGTATGATGAGTGTAGAGATCCGGAGGCCCTTTTTTACTGGAAACGAGGCATTCCATCTTAGTCCTCAGGCGTGACAACGCACCTGTATTTTAATTCTTAATCGAGGATAAATGTCCATGAGCCACAGCATCCACTTACCATCAGGTGGACTGTGTGCTCGTTTGTCACCCTTATTCTATAAAAAAGACGATATATAGAATTATTCATAAACCTTTTCGTCACTTTTCAGACCTGGTACCCGTAATTTTGGGTGCGATTTAAAAGACGTTTCATGTCAAAAGGGTACCCACAATACGAAACACAGCAGATATATGTATACTGCTATTTTACGCCGGTGCTATGTGCGAGCGTGGTCCTTCTCCGGTCAATTCAAGCCATTCACGCTGCAGTCATAATATACTCTACACGTTCAAAACTTCCTGCTTCACGCTACTTGGCTTGCTTCCTATAGATTGTTACGCTGTATTTTAAAAACGTGAGCCGCTCATTAAAGGCGTATAATAAACATAAATTTAACATGGGCACACATCTTGACCCAGAACAACCATTTTTATTTGCAGGCCATACAAATAACTGTTCCCTGCAGAATTTGAACCCGCAATCCTATAGCTCTACCTTAAAATTCTAAACCACTACGCTATAGACTCACCAAATCGGTATAGACACTGCCACTGCGATTTAGTGCGACAACTACCTCGGTTCTGGGCTGTCGTAATTGTGCACAATTTTAGGCATTTATATTAATGCCTAAAATTGCCATTAAAGCTTTAATATAAATACTTTTTAGACTAAATTTCGGTCGAAACTTTTCTTAACTGAGACTAGTCATCTGCGTAGAATAGGATCATATTGCATGAATATGTGCGTAATAACAGGTTTGCTCTTTTCCCTCACTCTCATAATCCGATACAACGGTAATACAACACGATCGATGAGACCGGGCGCAGGATCAACAGCTTTACGTGTTTTACGATGCACGAGACCGCCAACTACTTGACTCCGGGCTGTTACTTATATTTTTTGACAGAAAATCCCACGATAGATTAAACACCATTAGCACGGGGGATTCGAACCCGGGATCACATGATCAACAATCGTGCGTTGCTCGTAACCAATAAATCAACGAGGCGGTCAAACAATTTTATATATCGAAGCAGTGATATATTATATAGTTGAAAGGGCTTAATAAAATTAATTAACCTCATAATAGTATAAGTAGTGACGATAATTATAATTTCATTCGCACCATTGCAGAATAGCGCAAAAATTTACGATAAATGTTCGTTTGATTTCAAAGTGTCATAGTTCCAGTGTTTTTGACTATCGAACAAATGGTTATTGATGGTTCCAATGCCCGGTAGTCCGTTGGTTCGTAACTATTCTCATCTTTATGAATCACGCTAAGAGAGTTATTAGTTGTTCACTTAGTTATGGCTTAGTCCTCGTTGTTTGTGACTCTTCTATCTAAAAAGAGTCTAGTTGTTTTATTACAAAACTAGACTATTTACTAGAATATAGCTATCTCGACGAAAAACAAACAAAAGAAACATTAAAAACTTTTTTATTCTATATATCCCTTCTATATTCCCCTCGACTTCCTTTGTAAGGAAAAATGTGGACATAGAAAAATTGCACACGGCTATAACTCCTAAGTCGGGACTATCTATTTGTATACTAATCCTTGTTCCGGAATTAAACTCGCGACCCGCATCATCGAAGTCAAACGCTTAGCCGCTTCCGTTTGAATAGTATTGAATAGTAGAATGACTTTTATTATAGCGTGCAGAATAAGGCAAACCTTCCTACTACGGAGAGACCCATGATTTTTATGACTTGATTATATGCAAATATTGGTTAGTAGCAAAATTATAATAAATAGTGTTAAAACTATCCGTAATGCTTCGCCACGTGACACGGTACCAAGAACGGCAGCTTCCTTCCTTCCCTGAACCGTTGTAATACTAAGTGACTTATTTGATTTTACGACGCCCGCTAATCTCAACTGTACAGTAAGCTCACGGCCCAAAGATATTGAGGATTATGATAATGGCGGGCATCATTGTTTACTCTTTTTGGGACCACACTTAAGCCGCAAGGGATGACAAAAGTTATCTGTTATAGTGTAAACAGATCCTTTGGTGTATAGCATAAGTATCTTTAGAGCAAAGTCTCACGAATACAAGAGATTATGTGTAGTTGGATAAGCATATCCGCTAAAAGGGCATTATAAATAAATATTAGCTATTAATAATGACACAATATTGCGATATATGGTAGTATAACATCTCTCATAGTTGTGATACGTCTGGTATTGCAGTCGTGAATTAGCCTGCCAAGCGTTGCAATTAACCCATTACTGGCAATTGGACTTTCAGATGCAAATAAGGTAGAAGAAAGAAGAAGACCCTGCTGCTGTTATCACCCTTAATATTTGAAAGATTTTGAAGTCATACATTGTACATGACAAAGCACCTCTACGACATATCGAGTGACGTACAGTTCCGGAGTCACATGGTAGGAAATCCTTAACGGGTCTACTAAAATATTGGTGTGCTCAGAAGATAGAGTTGACAATTAATGCTGGGCCACCGCTTGCAACCTTGCAAAGCACAAGTTCGGGTTCATGTGGAATACTGTTCTTATCTCTAGAGCTAGTGCCAGATCCTTCTACTTTACTGCATGCAACGGAGAACGTCTCGAATGGTCCAAGACCAAATCCTTTCCAATCGGCATTATTCATTGGCCTTGCAAAGAGACGTTGCGTCTCTGCATTTTCTAGCATTTGTACCACGGGGAAGCTCTTAGTGGAATGGTTCGGATTAATTCCAGTTGCTGACTACATCATTCAACTCTATGGTTAGCGGTCCACAACATACGTGAAATTTTCTACCACGTACGACCACATCGTAGAGTTTACAGACGCCAGCGGTTTTTCAAGAAAATACCTACTCCTTAGAAGGCCGGCCACGCACCTGTTGTTCCTCAAGTTTATGTGGTTGCAGATGCTCATGGTCGACGGTGAACACTTACCAAAAGATGTAGGTACTGTGCTCGTTTGTATCCTCTTCTATGAAAAAACTCAGAACCGTAAAAATTTATTGTAAGCAATACATTAATTTTTTTCTGTGCATTCGAACCACAGCGCAGCGCTTTAACTTAAGGCTTAACCAGTGTGATACCGAGCCAATCAAGATTGGGATATTGAGTTAGAACCCTCGCGTCCTATCATAATACTCTGAACACCAGGCCGCACTACCGTTTCAACTTTTTTTATAGGATAAGCATGACACGAGCACACAGTCCACCTGATGGTAAGTGGTTCCTATGGCTCATAGATATCTACATTCATCCTTGATTACGAATCAAAATGCAGATGCGTTGTCACCCGTGAGGACTAAGATGGAATGCCTCGTTTTTAGTAATAGGGGTCTCTGGTTCTCTACATTCACCATACAAAACACAGCAGCGTTAAGCTACTATTTTACGCTGGTATTCTATGAGAGCGTGGTCCTTCCCTGGTTGAGTCGACCCGTTCGTCTTACAACTATACTAGTAATATAGCTGCAGCATGGCTCTACCACGTAAAAAGAACTCAATACTGAACTTACATAGATGATGATTTTTTAAATTTACGCGAATACTACACATTAAATAAAACTGTTATTTACGGATTCTATCGCGTTTAATTACCACTTTTAACTTATTTTTATTATCCCGACGTTTCGGGTGCTTTACAGCACCCTTGGTCACGGGGGGGACTGAGAGGTTTGATGTCCGAATGTCATAGTTAGTCCGGCTACTTTCAGTTTTTTAATTATTAATTCCTGGTTCGATTTACGCAAAACGAGCTTATAGTATCATGAAGTCTCGCAGTGGTATGCTTGGGTTTGGATTTAATTTTATTAATTATAGGGTCCCAAGCAGATGGCAGCACCCATCCATCTTC
>DWHP01004499.1:0-12531 GCA_018247895.1 Parnassius honrathi
AATGTTGGAATAGTGCACACTATTCTAACACTAACGGCAACACACTGCAAGTTGTAACTGCAGTTTGTATTGACTTTGTCTCATTTATATCTGCATGCACGACAGACGCATTGTCGTGACTGCCGTACCCGACGTAACGTCGGCGGAATTCTGGAAAGAACGGGCACAAAGTGAACATAAACATAAAAAGCATTATGTTTTTAATTAAATTTACAAATATGTTATATATAATAGAAATAATACCTATATGCAATTATATTGGAATATGTTAATATTTTTTTCATCGGATAGATATGCAAGAAAATATATATTTTAATGAAAGTATAACTGAACTTAACTGAAATTTAACTATAACTAAATATAAATGATTAATAAAACCCAAACGATTATTAATTAAAACAAAGGCGGAGGTCCTCATCTTGAGCGCCAATTCACGTTCCCGCAATGTCACCTTGTTATTTTACGACGCGCGCGCTAAACTACCTCGCTGTTGGCGTTGTTCTACTGATGCATTAAAATGTTTCCTTTGTTACAAGTCGCGAATATATCCATGAATATTTAGTAGAATATACTAGACTGCCATGACCTTTTTTGGCCTTTCCCTTAAGTCGACGTACCTTTGCTATTTAATGAAATAAATCTTTATTCTGATGCTATTTTTCTCATAAAGTCTATTGTCCTTTTTTATATGGGTAAATATGTTAGTAGACACACTAGACACAATAACAACATCATAAAATCATGTTTGTTTAACAAAATCTAAAACTATATTTATGAAAATACTTCAGTGGATATAATTGTTTTATGACATTTGTTTTAAAACGCCTGGCTTACCAATCGCAGATAGTATGTAGGTTATCTGTACATTTTTGCTAAGTTCAAACACCGAAAACCCACCGATAATGCAAAGCTTGACTGTGGTTGACTCGAAAAAAACATTGTCAATAATAATTGATGTTACATTTCACACAACAAGGCGAAACACTATTGTATTTGTTACAAGCTTGATTGTTGATCCTCTTGAGGCGTCCCGTCAGAAGCTTATTGCTTAAACAAAAACAAATAGTCTTCGGGCTGACGCAATTGTCGATCGATCTAACTATTTATCTTGTCCAGAACCTGATTCATAGGCGTAGTATCTTTATGGCGTTAATGACACGTCGCTTAAAAAGGAATAGCATATGCCAGATTCGGCGATTAAAATTACATTGTGATGTGGCTCATAAGTTACTTGCTGTCCCAGGCGGTGAGGCGAGTTTGTTTTGTAGTAACTGGGAGTTTTGCGGTTTATATTATATTTATAAATTTATATGCATACTTTATGTAGGTATGCAAAACGCCTCTTCGCTTCAAGAAAAAATTCTAGACAATACTCTGGAAGTTAACGTTAAAGTTTTCTTAATAAATATTGAAGTATATCTTTCTCTTATCTCTTTCTTTTCTTTAGCACATAATTTATCGATTTTCTGTAAATCGAGGTATATTGTATCAAAATTAACGCAGAATTTGTATGACTAATCCTTCGAAGAATACGCGTAGACATTCTTGAGATAGTTCATGGATGCTGAAGGCGATGAGTTCAACGGCCTTGAGACGTGATGCGCTGAAAACGGCAACGTAGAGCATCGTTAACGTGTCGCGCAGTGTAAAAGTGTAGCGATGCTATATACATAGAATAGACCACATGCGCTTAATTTTTAAAAGGAAACTAGTTGTGCCTGTCCAGTTTCTTGTGCTACGTAATAATTCGGCCCTTTTTACTTCCTGAAACTTTAATTATTTTACTTGCAACACAGGCGCGACGCTACATGAATATTGTCAGCAGTAGTCGTAGTAGCTTGTCTATATAGATCAGAAACAAATAATATCTCATAACACTGAGTTATCTCATTCAGTAGGTACTAGAACAAGACACGGTTTGGTGAATCATTGGATACACCAGAAGAATACCATCCTCTTAACAGACGCTCGCTGCTCTTTAATTTCACTTTCTCTTCAATTCCCGTGTGTATGCATTAACGATATACATACTAAATAATATTTTTTTGTAATCTTGCAAAAACACCCTCGTTATAAGCTGAGAATTGTGAGTAAAAAAGATAAGTTTTATCTGCAATGTAATAATGTTATGATATCGTGTTTTTATTTTGTAATATAAAAAAGTAGCGTATTTCAAACCGGTTTTTACTATCTCGTAAAATAGTCTTAATGTTGCTATGTTTCATATGGTGAGTGTAGCGAACCTGATACCTTGTTACGGGAAACGATGCGTTCCATCTCAGTGCTCAGGTGTGGCAACACATTAAAAAAATCTGTTTTTACGTTTGTAGTCCTCCCCGTAGTAAAAAGATCGTGTCTGTCGTCACTATGTGAGATTTTGTCTTCTGCACACGTCTGCTTCCTCTCGCTTCTTTGATTAATGAACGTAACTCGATCGTGTGTGTCCATAGTCCCCTTCGCGGCTCGACAGTAAAAGTAAAGGATCTAGTACGGTAATTGGTGAAGTAAGATTCATTTACTCGCCGTTATCTGATAAGTTCAGTGCAATCAATTCGAAATTGTATTTGTTTAAATAATTGGAAAAGAAAGTTCGAGAAGATTGTAAATTTAATATTGTTTGCGTTTGTCTCGAGGGTCTTGACCGCGTCGCTCAATCTGTTTGCTCAATTTTACGGACCTATGAACATAAATATCTCTAGCGTAAAACGATATTTTTCTTTATTTTAAATATTATTATTAATAAATGCTTTAGCGAACATATTCCTTTTGTATACTTTTGGTGGGTTGAGGGTATTGAGTAATTTCAGCTTAGGTGAATTAAAAAATACAAATAAATATTATGTAATTATTACGCTCTTTACTTCAGAGAATGCAAAAAAGTAATAAAAGCACTTTGCTGATATCCATATTTAACGCCAACAAAATTTTTTACTGGATAAACATTTTTGAAAATTAATATTATTTACATTTTTAACATCTATATTTTGTTTAGGATAAACATCCATAAAACCATCTACGCCAACGTAGTAACGAAGAAAACGCAGTTTTTGTCGACCTAGCTTATTTGTAACGTCAAAAGTTCGTACAAATTACTTACGTATATACATATTTTAAAATTACAACAGATTAATTGGGTGGGTGATCATTATTTAGAATAGGGTTAATGTAATAACCTACCCTATAATATTTCATTCTCATGTATAAGTGAATTTTGTGTTTTTATGGGGTTAAAATTTTGAAATCGGAACCCACATCTCAAATCTCGATGTGGTTTTAGATTCAAAATCGTCACGCTATGTGTTCGCGTAATGCGTGAAGGTTGGCGTAACTTCAGAAATACCTGTGTTCCTCTTGATAAGGCTGTGTTGTTGTGTGTAAAAAATATGTTTTTTTAAGCAATTCTATTTATAAATTCGTTGTGATTGTTATAATAAAACATTATTCGATGTATATCTTTTTAAAAAGAACTCACCTACCTCAAATGCATTCAATTTCTATTTTAATCGACAGTAAACGTTTACACGGCCGGAAATTACAGTTGAATGATCACTGGTGCAGTTCGCTTAGTTAATGATGATGTCGAGGAGCTGGGATTTCGGTTACGTTTTGTTGAATAACAACGCTTTAATCTTTTTCAACTTTGTATCTTTTGTCGGTGGTTGAACATCCGACGTCAAGGAATCGACGACAAGGACCGGTGAACATATGAGATGAAAAAAGCTATAGGTTCTCCTGATACTGACACGCCAAATGTGCAACATCGTACACAAGTCCGTACCTCGCGCTCGTGCTTGAACTAATCCAGTTAAACCATCGCTGTCTCATTTGTCCGTTCAATTTTGGGCGTATATGGCCGATGACAAAGCGTCACTTTCTACGGACGCACGCGCAGCGGCAAATGAAGTGTGTCGCAGCAGACAGATGCGCGATAGACTCGCAGCTCTAATGTGCACCGGAAACCATCAATTCTGATGCGCCCGATTGCCGCCGCTAAACTTGGGCCCGTAGGATGAAACTATTACACGGGAGGAAGCCGTGATTTACGACCTTCATTGTTTTGTGTTCGAGATATCTTGCATCCTCATTCGATTAAACGCTCCTTATCCAATTTTAATATTTTATTAATGTGTTTTTAATGTTTCTGAGATTCACGATCCCAAATATAAGTTAAGTTTCAAATGTCCATTTGCCCCCCTTTGACATGCGAGTCTGCTTACGTTCGAGTTGTTTGTTTTTATTCGATTTGCGTTATCCTATACGATTTCATGATCAGATGTCACAGGAGGAGAGCCGCGACATCTGCTGCATTCCCCTCATTCTATTTAAGTTCTACCCCTTGAAATAGAAGACGTCGCTAACAGTTATGCGAACAGTTAGATTGTTGAGTATTTTATATTAAATCTTTAATTGTATGTTGTTTAAAGTAAACGGTATGTAGGATTTTGTAAATTACTATCCTAATTTAGAATTAAAAGTCTTTTATTTGATTGTTCGTATGTATGCAAAATCGGCTCCTTTCATGTCTGAGAGGGATATGCAGCAATGATTAAGCCGCGCTGTTCCAATACCTTTTGATGGACTTCGCGTGTTCTCGCAGTAGTTTATTCATCCAAATGATAAATACTAAGTATGTTACTGCGCCGGAACTCACTTAATATAATTCACAGATGATATCGTTGAACTTTTGGTCGGTTAAATCAAACGTTACCTTCGAGTTCGGACACTTTCTCGAGACGAGCGAAGCGGCTGTCGAAGTATTGTTTATGAAAAGCGGGTCAGAAGAAAGCAATGGAGGGGCGCTCGGCGATCGCTGGTCAGTCCGATATCTCCCGGTGAAGAGGTCACGGTCATTACGAGAGAATAGCCTGAGAACGGGCACGCCTCGTGAACCCCAACTAGATTTGCCACCGTAAACGTAACAACGCTTTTTGTTCGAATACCGTGAACAATTGGTGGATTTCTCTTTTTGATCTTTTTCCGACTCTAATTGGTTCTATTTTGCTTTGTAGTTTTTAATGTGCTACCATCGCGTCATCTCTCAATACATTTGCGAGTTAATTAATATTGTCTTTGTGTATGTACTATGTACGTGTTAGTATCGATGCACGTGTGCGTCAGCGGGCACGTCGAATTAGGAATGCATCTGCGCAGCACGCGCGATGGTATTATATAGTGTTGCTTGTTTAAGATAGCTCTTAGAGCGATCTCGTCGCAAGGTCGTTGCAAAATAACTTTTGCAACTGTTTGACTCCAATTGCAAGTTATCGCGTTGTTTGTTCGCTGTGTGAACGCGACATATTGTAATAAATTAGTATCCTAATGGACGCTCAGTTTTCCTTTTTTCTATAACGTCGTATTACACTAGAACTAGTTCTATTTTTTCATATGCACTGTGTATTAGTGGCAAGACCGGATGCTAGATCTGATTTTTCGCGGGAAAAATTGATATAATACCAAACTTACTGAAGTCGCTCAGGCGCGCAAGCGAACTATTACATCAAAACCTTCGAAATTTTTGGGGTGACATCTATAAGATTGAGCTGAACGTAACAAAATACATTCAATAGGAATATATATGCAATATTAACGGACGTGTTTTGTAATTATTATCGCCATATTATCGATCTTCTGTTACCTAGTTGTTTCCTCTAGCTGGTTTGCGGCGTGATGTCCGTCAGTCAGAATTGACTGACGACACGCGGAACTGCCTTATTGAATTGAACCTATCATAAACAACAGTAGTATATCGTTTGTTTATCGGACAGAGTCGTAATTGGTGCTTATTTGGAAGTGCTCTTTAGATTTCCGTGTCGTTGACATTATGTTCTACAATGAGAACTAATTGGTTATGGCCAACCTCTTTGTGGTCGGCGACGTCCACGTGAGCTTATTAAGAACTTGGAGTATACGAGCGTACTGTGTATGTTGTTTTTCAGCCAATAAGTAACATGGACATGTACATATTGAAGATTTTTGAGAACTTTAGCTTTCATAAAGATCGTCGGAAAAATTTTCATTAATTTAAAACGATTGCTAGATAACTTTATTCATGACCTTTGATTACATAGGTCATTAAATATTACCTAGATATGTAAAAACGAGAGAAGTATGAGATGCCTATTAAATTATTTGTAAAAGTGATGTCTTTTCGAAAATACTTCAAATATGTACTATAGCTAACAAGAAAAATGGGTGCGATAGAAATTTGAGTTCTTTTAGCTATAACAGTAATTATAACAAGTCCGTATGAACATAGGCCTTTCCCAAGGAAGCCACAAAACTCGGCCCTGTGCCACCTGCATTCATTGACTTTCATTTTCTTTACCAGGTCGTCACTCCCATCTAATGGGAGGCTGCCCTACATATTGCTTATGGGTAGCTGACCTAATTTTAAGCGTTTTGTACGTTCTCGACAAGAAGAAAGGTTTTCAAAGCACAAGTACCTAAAGGCAAAATTCCTATAATATTTTTCTAGGATTACAAACTTACCTTTGCAGGAGCATCGATGTTAATGTTGACTGGTGAATGGAATAACGTCTTTTTTCTCCTGCAAAGTTAAGTTTTATAAATGAGATTATAATTTATGAATTTCAGTTAATATAACATAACTATTGTCATGAAAGTACCTAGGTCTTTTTACTTAAGCTTTTATTGCCATATTATGTTAATTTTTTTTTTTATAAAAGAAATTACAAAACTAAATCTATACATACTTAATTATCCTTCGTATGGCTTTTAGTAGAATGATACTTGTTAGTAAAAGCATATCACGTTACGGGGGGTCCCCGTTAAATCTAATCATCGGAAGGTGCTAAGCTCTCGTAAGCTAAGCCAGCAGTAAGCAGTATTTCGTTCCCGTGCTGGCCGCAGGTTGTTAACGGCTTGCGTGTCCTCAGCACCGTAACTTTAGAATGAATGAGCTTAAACATTTCGGTTAATTGCCGTTATTAATTTATTCGCGGCTTCCGCTGTTTACTAGCCGTTGTTTACAAACTCCCAAGCCTTTGCTTCTTTAAACTTTGTACTTAACTAATTATATGAGTACATTATGTGATAGACACATTGTATGTAATGTTAATATAATTAGTTGATTCATATATATTCTTGTTTGTAATCGTGTTCTCTAAAACGGAATTATCGATTTCGATTATATTTGCAATGTAGGGGTAATTTCTGGGGAAATTTCGTTTTTTGGTGTTTTCCACACACGAAACATCAAACCTGACTTGGCCTCGCAATATGCTATTGTATATGTATGTAAATATTATACAATATTATATAGAGTTTATGAATCTGATCGGAAACTACTAAAAAATTTGTATTCTATTATATTATGTTTTACTTTAAGTTTTTTTTAGATAGGTGTAATCACTAGTCACTGGGAAAAATATTTTTTTCTAACACTGGGGTAGGTAGAAGGTACTTCAAACGCTCTCGCCTCATTACTTCGATGATCAAGGCTAAATTTTACGGTTTTTATCTTATATTATTTCTTTTAGTTTCTGTTGGTTAGTATCTAACTAAAAGTATGTCTGTACTTTCATTGGTTCCTCATTTACATTTGTTTATGGCTTTGTAGACAACCCTAGAATACACAAATTATCTTTATTTTTCATTGCCACCAGTAGTGCAGAAGAGCTTAGTTTTTAGTTTAGCCTTTTCGTTTTTTCTTTCACTGCTGTATTCCGCTCTGAAGGGTATAGAGGGCCAGTATAATATATAGGTTGTGTTGCATCCTATTTTCGTTTGCAGAGGTGACAATGCACCTGTAGTCATCTTTGTGTGAAGTTCGTCGTATGTGTCCATGGGCTTCAGTAGTCGCTTACCATCAGGTGGATTGTAATTAGTTTGCCACTTCCATTTTATAAGTAGTAGCCAAGAGCGATAATTGGTTTTAATTATGTTGCTCTTACTTATAGCTATGTTAGTAAATTTAAACTAAAATTAAAACACGGCATTAGAATATTCAACATGGTTTTACTAAATTAAAAATTCATCGTTGAAGAATTAACGTTGTTTCGCTTGATTGATTTTAGTATATATACATCATTAATCAACAATAAAACGTATTGGGAGGCTAATTTAATTAATATGCAAATGGTGACAAGTAAACAAATAAAACACGCGAACGGCAAAGCGTTGCGTTGCAAACAGCACGTGGGCCGCGCCCACGCGGCCGCGAGCCGATTAATCACGGGCGGTTGAACGTTCGTGTTCTTAGCGCGACGTTCCGCCCTGTTTCGACGAAGACGTTTAGCTAGCTTAACTGCTCTGCTCATCACCACCTGGTGTCAAGAGAAATATTTAAAATATACCCTAACATATTTATTGACTATGTGTAAGCCAATAAACATTTGCCACACACAGGTGAGCCGCGTGCTCGTTTGCTCCTTCTATAAAATATCCGACTGTAGAGTCTGGGAGCTGATAATAATGATGTGTTTTATTTTTTAAATTACTTATTTAAGTAAAAAAATTAAAATAAATGCGGCATTTATATCTATTACACGAACATATGAACAATATCTTTAATTTTTTATTCTTGATTTATTTAGGGCTTTTGCTTCGTTAACATGTCATTCCCGTTAAAGCTAACCTAGAATCTATACATTTGTTATTATTCTGCACATACTTACACATACTTAATGCAATATCGAAGTGGGGGCATGTGGGATGGCCTGCGCAATACCTATATTGTACACATTTATCTTATATGTCCTTACAAATGATTCCTTTGCCCCTCGGTTGCGCTCACATTCCATTAAAAATGATGTAAGTCTTTAATTACTCCACAAGTTTCACAGTTAGGTGAATCAATTCTTTTCATCAAATAAGAAATTTTTTTTATGGAATGTGACCTGTTCTTATTCTAAATATTAATTTAATAGTATTTCTATTTAATTTTGTATCTATAAAGCAAGGTATTCGAGGCGGTTCACTCTGTATCGTTTTATACCAAATACCTTTCGTTTTAGAGCGTTCATTAAAAAAAAACTTTCCATTTGTTATGACATGCATTTTTGAAATTTGGTAGTACTTCTGCGTAGTAACTAGCAAGGGTCAATATTATACTCTACACCATTTATACAAGTAGAATTCGGTAATCTATGTGCCTCCTCGTTACGCAATAAAAATGCCTTTATTAAGCAAGCTTCATTAACGAGTGTTCATTAATTTCATTTATTACACTACTATTAGGATGCCGTTTCTCCCTGGGACTACATCTTGTACGTTTGGTACCCTCTTATTTAAATTTGCCGCACCGGTGCTCTAGTGCTGTATTTTAGATTAAAGGTTCCTACAATCTACACAGGCTCGTGAGAGCTTAATATACATCATACAACAAAGCCCAACAATTGTAAGTTGTGAGGCATTTAATTTTAGTTCTGAGTGTTGACAACGTGTCTGTGGACATATTTATGTAAAATTAGTTGCAGATGACATTGAGCTGCAGACTCGTTTAGTTTGAGGTGAATTGTTAGCTCGCATGTCATCCTTATTCTATAAAGAAGTACCTAAAACGCTTATTTCGTTGTAGCTTAAAGTCAGAATTGAAATCGCTAAAACTTAATTGTTGCAGAATGAATCAAAAACAAAAAACTTTTAAATGACTGCAATTGAAATCTATTACGAGTATCATAAGGTCGATTCTTGGATTTCGAAGTGAGAATTAATTGTGTCAGTCATTAGCATGAAAATTAACTGACGTCTCTCATATCGCGGCTTGTCGATTTCAAAACGGCCTGATGCCAGTGTTTGTTTTGTAGCTTTCCACCGGCGACTCAATGAAATCTCGCCTGAGAGAGGCTTCTACGTGTCCTGTGTATTACAGTGTCGAAACTCATGGTTTTTGATATTCGACGTGAGTTACCGATTCAAATGACCTCATCGAAATGTAAAATAGCTTTAAAGTAAATATTCCACATAGCATAACGCACGAATTTTTTTAGAAATGGCGCCTATATATATATAAATTTGGAAAGTGAAACCTTACCTTAATACAAAATTTCATGCATATCGTCAGAGCCGCTTCTGAACAAGACATGCTCCCTTAAAGTATGAAGATTGGGTAGTTGACACCCCACCGTTAATAAATGACTAGATACATCATATTGTTTGTGAATTTGCTCGTTTTAATTTATATATCATTTTTAGTTATATTCGATTTTTTATTATGAAAAAACATACTAATCAAGTGATTGTTTGACCATAAACACTGATGTCATCCTTGTACGATTTCTATAGAATTTGTCAAGTCTTTTTTTTTCAATTGACTGGAGCATCACAAACCTAATTGCGAAAATTATGCAAGTTGTAATTGTAGGTCGTAGTGTTAACCGTGTATTGACGGTGTAAGAAATAACAATTTCCATTACCCCATTTCATCCCGTGTGGTTTCGTAAGAGGCGACTGATGAAAATACTAAAAAGAGATGGCCAGCATCATCTTCCTGATGACATCTCGAAATAAAAACCTCAAGGTGAAATCCCACCCGAAACAATGGCACATTATCCCCCCCCCCCCATGAGGCAATCTGTAGGGGAGGCCGGCGTTTAGCAGCAGACTTTTTATAGACTTTAATGGTAATGTTAATGACATATTACACAAGTCGTAAATTAAATTTAGCTTAACACATTTTTATGTACCCGGCCACGCGTTGCTGCGGCTCAAGAAGTTTTTTTAAAAGTATGTAAAATGTACGAACACGAACAGAACGGGCGCATACGAATGTAACGTTGTTTGAACATTTCAAACAACTTTCGGAGTTTTATTTTTATTTATTAAGGCTTCTTTTACGTCTCATATTTTATACGCATCTAAATGTTACGAAATCTATGTTATGCGCCACGTTCACGTAAAAGAGCGGGAGTGTTGCTAAGTATTCCAATCACGGGTATATGTGGTACCGTTCCGATACGTTTAGTATGGGAATGCCGATTTGACAATGACTTACAACCACATGGCGACATGTACTCATGTTATATTCAACAGTACAGAGCTGGCCGTACCCGACATCCATCAAAATTTTAATAGAATAAAATAGTAAATTACGATGAGTACTGTTTTACCAGATAACAAGATAAAATGTGTTCTAGATAACATTGCGAAATGCGCAAAAAAAAAGGATACATTTAGCCATCACTTTAAAGTCGGCGATAACCGCACTGGTGTCCGCTGAAACGCTTATCTTTGTTTCATTTGGATCCTACGCGTTTAGGCAATCGGTTAGCAAAGTGTTTACGCAACTCATTTGAATAAACTTCTTGATAATTTGGAACCTGACTTCAATGTCCACATATCCGATTTAACCATATGCATAGTCTAAAAAGTTGTTTGTATGACACTTATTAATTAAGATGTAAGCTTATATTGATTTCGGAATGAACTCCATATTCGTAAAGCTCCGTCGCGGATTCGCATAATGCGACACGTGTTATTCGCGCCTTAAGAATGTGTTGCTAAATAAAGAACCTATAACAATTCATTTGTTATAAACGTCATATGTTGTATACGCTGGTGAGAAAGAGCCCAGATGTTAGCCGTTTAGCTTATTCATAGTTTTATTTAATACTAGCAGCTGTCCTGTCGATTTCACCCGCTTCGAAACAGAAATGACTTAACGTTCATTTTTCTTATGGTCCCTTTTATTTTCCCATGGCAAAATATTTTATTCCCATCCATGTTTCAAATGCCATTCAAAGCATGGCTGAGTTCTTCGATCAAGTTGGTATTGTTGACCGATGGGTGAGTTGAAAAGATCGAAACATCTTCACAAACTTTAACGGGTACGTCAGTATGGATGTTTTTAAGATTATCCAAAGCCAGTTTCCATCACTCATCATCGTGTTTCAATGAAGGATCGAGTTTCATAAAACCAACGTTTGAATATTTTTACGAATAACGAAGTTAAAGTTTTCTTTTTTATTATTTAAAAAAAAAACAATTGATAGTTGCATATAAAAGCATCAAAATATCCACAATAAGTAAGACTGTTAAAATACTACGTATACGAAGCGTTGCCATTGCTTTCACCAACTCATCCGCGTAGTTGCGAAAGTGGGGCATTTTTCACATGATTTATTGGGAGAGACTTGCACTGCGATCGTTAAATGCTACTTTATATTTTGGCAAGGGTTCCCCTACGTAAGTTTCTGAAGTTGAACGAGCAATAAAAACATATTGAATTATATTATGCTAGCCTACACTTGTCATTTTACCGCATACGATATTAACAGCAAAGCGGTTAACCTAGTACATTACGATTGTTATTTAAATCGCATTAAAAACAAATGACACAATAAATTTTGGCAAATTGACGTTAGTCCATGAACTTTCTCAGTGGTTTACGGAAAGAAACTAAATAATTAAATATATTATTACGTTTACTTTAACTTGTTTACGAAATAGTTTATAGCTGCTATATTATTGTGTTGTTGTTTCGAAATGAAAATAAATTTATCGTATTTATCATAATAATGATAAATTTCTTTTAAAGTAACTAAATATAATATTAAAATATTTTTCTTGATG
>DWHP01004500.1:0-12531 GCA_018247895.1 Parnassius honrathi
TGATGAATTTAGTTTATTAATATAAAATATAATAATATTAGACAATCGTTTACAAATGTCCACGATTGTAATTGACAACAATATATAATTTAATGATTAAAAAACAATTTAACGCGCTTTTTTTTGGAGTTTAGGGCCTGGTATCTAGACCTTTAGGCCAAATTTAACCGGCCTTTGTCGTACCTATTTTTGTTCCTAAAATAATAAGAAATTCATGTCATATTTTGATATTCCTGAAAGTCGGTTAAAATAGAAACTTCCTCAACATCAATAGAGTTAGGAATAGATTGTCTCGGACAACAAATGTTTCCAGGAACGATTTCAGATCCTCATACAAAGGGAAGTTTCGTGGAAACGTTGGCAATAATACCGGAAAAGCATCTTGCTTCGGTAAGCATCGAAAGATTCAGTAGACTTATGGTATGGTATTTCACGTAATGAATATAGTATACATATTATGTAGATACAAATATTAACTTTAATTTTAATATTGATTTAAATTAACATCTAAGTCCCTACACAGAATGACTGGTAATATTAAACCATTACGTGATATCTTATTATTATTACCTTTAATTAATGAAAAATGTGACATATGCTATGTTATATTATTATTTTTATACGTGGCAGCGCCCCGCTGCAGCTATAATATGATTGTAGCACGAATGGGTCGGGTCGACCGAGGTAGGACCATGCTCTCACAGAATACCAGCGTAAAATAGCAGCTTAATGCTGCTGTGTTTCGTATGGTGAGTGTAGAGATCCAGAGATCCTTTTTTACTGGAAACAAGGCATTCCATCTTAGGCCTCAGGGGTAACAACGCATCTACGTTTTGATTCTTAATCGAGGATAAATGTAGATGTCAATGGGCCACAGTATCGACACCATCGGGTGGACTGTGTGCTCGTTTGTCACCCTTATTCTATAAAAAATGTTATGATACCATGTTCCAATATTACTTCCTTACAAAGTTAAACAAACTGCACGCGCCATCCGTTCCGAACATCTTATAACTCGCCCTGCAAGTCGGCAAAAAATTCTTGTACGACACGAGAGATACATCGAAAAACGCACAATCGGGTTTCCATTGGTAGGTCCAAACAGACACGTGCCGGCAGGCAGTGCGGTTTCAGAAATTTGATTCATTCAAATTATTTTTTTATTTCGTATTTTAATTGAAAACCTGCTTTTACACACGCGGTTTTAAGTTTCGACCGAAATATGTACTGCATGGACAGTTTAAACTAATATAAAAAACATCGTTGCAACGGTACCACGACCTTGTACACGGGTCTATCAATGACCGGTCCCCTCTTAGACATATGTGCATTTAAATCTAATGTTTTAAGGCTATGGATACATTCTCGAGTGACGCGTCCGTTTATCTCATGATAATTAATTATAAACACGATTTCATTTATATCAATCAAATCCACAAACGATAAGATATAACGCGTTCCAATTTTCCACAGCGCCTTTTAATAATGTTTCCGGTACTTTAAATTGTAGTAAATTACGTAGTAAATTTCATCAAAAGCGAAATTCGAATCTATATAATTGGCATTTGGTGTTGCGGTCGGTTTTAGAAAATACATGAATTTATGTCGTTTTGTAGAATCGTAAAAATCGATTCAAATAACTAGTTCAAGGGGGAATTAAAAACTAAATGTTGACAACGATTAGAGTTCATTTTTAAATCACATTGAGTGTCTCGTCGTTTCGACTTTCTAACAGTATTCATCAATAGGCATAGAGTTGAAATTGTGATTTACAGTGTAGTTCGTTGTCAGTAGTATAAATTCAACTTCTCTACACGTGTAAATAGAATTGAATTATCCGTCTATGATATCCAAATAATTGCCTTATGGGGTCATTGTTATCATTATATCATTAAAACATGAATAACCATTTTTAAAATATTTCTCTGTCTGTCTTTCTTTCCGGGCTAATCTTCCTCGGCTGAACCGACTGTAAAGAAACCTCACGAACAGGTTGAGAGCAATAACAGGATCGACCTAGGTCATATTTTATTTTTTAAAACGAAAAATTAATAATCTTATATATTAATGATGATAGTTTTATATAAATCATTAATTTAGATTTTTTGTTATTGACAACAACCAGCGCGTGTTGCCAGTGATGACTTACGGATCTAAGACGTGGCCCTTCACTGCTGGCCGTATGGACGCTCAAGGTCGCTCAGAGAGCTATGGAGAGAGCTATGCTCGGGGCTTCTCTGCATGATAAACTTAGGAATGGGGATATCCGCTGTAGAACCGTAGTGACCGACATAGCCTAACGGATTAGTAAGCTGATGATGTAATGGCCATATAGCTCGAAGAATCAACAAGAACCGACAACCGATGGGAAAAAAGGGTTGTCGAGTGACAGCCTCGTACCGGTAGGCGTAGTGTAGGGTGACCCCCCACTAGATGGAGTGACGACCTGATGAGACATGCAGGAAGTCGATGGATGCAGGTGGCTCAGGACCGTGCTTTGTGGCATACCTTGGGGAGGCCTATATTCAGCAGTGGACTTATGAAGGGCTGTAATGATGATGATGATAATAATGATTCTCTATCAACCGACTTCGAAAATGAGGACCATTATCAATTCAACTGTATTTTATTAATGCATGTTATACGAGTACAAATATCTTCGGTTAGTTTTGCTGATTATTTTAATTGAAAATCAACGTTTTTTAGAGTGATCCTTAAACTATATCATCATCACGATGATCACCCTTAGCCCTTAAAACTTCACTGTCCAACATAGACAGACAACAGAGATCAAGAGAGATGCCCTTAGTTCTTAAAAGTTCAAGGCTGAACAAGGCCTCTTACATTTTAAGTAGAATTACTACTATAATACAATAAGTAGTACCAAACGTTTCGCACTTTTGTGCTCCTCGTTACCGGTCAATCTTCAGAGGTGCTTTTCTTGATGTCGTTTGCTGAATGTGTCCATGAGTACATTAGCCACTTATCATTTGGTGAACTGTAACTCGTTTGTCATTATCATCATTATCATCGTTACAACCCATCACAAGATAGGCCTTCCTAAAAAAACGCCACGAAACAAAGTTCTGACTTACCCAAATCTATCGACTTTCTCTATGTCTTATTATACTCTCACTAAAAAAAATTGATATTTAATAGTACAAATATAGCAATAAGGAACAGTGGAAACATACGATATGTCAATCGGCATTTGGGGGACATTGAGATCTAAGCAATATTGACGTGTTCATTAGCGCCATTGCTATAGCTTTAGGGTGGTAAGGGACGGCGAAGAAATAAAAAGGTAGATGTAATACTCTAGTGGCAGCTCACGTAATCACAAAAGCTTTTTTTTGTAGTTCTAAAGTGATTAAAAGCTCATCTTATGGTAAGCTCCTACAGTGCCATGGACACCTTTATTCAAATTGTGAACAAAGAAAGCCATGGACACCTTTATTCAAATTGTGAACAAAGAATGCGTATGCATATCACCTTTGAGGGGAATCATGCACCTAGAGGAAAATGTAAAGATTCAAAGTATGTGATTGTATTAGCCCTCATATACATATTTGATATTTGCCACAGTTGCGTAGCAACTTGCCAGGCGTTCAAGTAAACATCGCGAGGAAACGTGCATGTTGAAGAAATAAAAAAAGAAAATATTTAGAAGACATGTGAAGTTCATCAGTACCAGTATGCATTGGGCAGCGCGGCGGACATTTCCTTGCCCTAAAACCCCAGTGCCCAGTAGTGGGACCTTTATGGGCAGTTACTTTGGCCATACGAAGTCACGAAGATGCTGTTGCCTATCTTCTGTTTTATTTACTTCTGTACTCTTTTACGATATTCATCTATTATTTCATTTCCCTCTGTCTCCTCTTCGACAGCCATGACACTGGATAGTGGATAATAAGCCGCCTGCACGCGCTATGATTTGTTCAAGTACTTTGTATTTATAAATATGATAAATTGATCTAAAACAAACATAATATTGTGTTTTAGATTAAGGTGTTGATTATTATAATATGTTTGTGTTAATTATTATAATATATAAGAGAACATTATATAAGTTGAGCCTATAAGCGGTGTCTGAAATGATAAAAGAAAAACTTTTAATACGAAAGTAACTTGCTATTAACACAAAGACCCACATATATTAAGCTACCATAGCTCATATCAGCGTGGCTCTGCCTTTGATTTACGAGGCCAATTTAGCCTCCCCAGTACTTTGGAAAGTGGTGGACAGTGGACTTATCTGATCAAACATGTCGTAAATAATACTCGGACTGTATTTATCATGGCACCGCGAAAAGTAAGATGCTGAAGGATTTATTGCTGCTAAAATAATTCTGTTGGATGAGAACTTTCCAGAACAGTGTTCATAAAACTTTTGTAATAATACTTCAATACAAAATGAACAAACATAACAATACTCCAATAGTAATTATTTGAGTAATTGGGATTGTATTAAACTCTTCGAAAATAAACAACAATATACATTGACCTCATAAGACTATCTACTACCCCTTCTTAATTTCTTCGTGTTATAAGGCGTCACCTAAAACGTATAGCTTTTTTATTAGGTAGGTCTTTACCTATGAAATTGCCATTTTTTCGATGCATCTTTGCCAACGCAGTGGCAGTTTATTGACGCCTTGAAGAAATCAGCCAGATTGGGCAACAAATTCTTCAAGGGCATTTTGTACTGCCTGCCGGGTATTGAATTCTTTCCGCCTAAAAATTATCTAAAATATGGGAAAGTAGAAATCTGTAGGCTCAAGGTCTAATGAGTACGGCGGATGAATGATATCTTCCAACTCCAGCTCCTGTAGCTTGCAGACCGTCTGTTGTGAAGTATGAGTTCGCGCGTTGTCGTGCAGGAGCAACGGGGACGAGCGATTGACAAACGCTAAGCTGGTTGGAGACCCGCGAGCTTCTCCATTATTGCGTTCGGTTCTTTACAGTACATATCTGCAATAGAGCTAGCTTATCCCACTTGATAAGAAGGTATGATAAATCACATCGGCGCTAGGTCACCAAACTTGTTGTAAACTTAGTGGTATTCGCTCCGTAAACGTCGTTAATGTTACGTGTCGCTCGTACTGCGTTGCTGCCACGACGGTACCTACTCATATTCCATAATTATTCGAATTTTTGACCTATCCGTGATGACAAAAAAAATTCAAATGTGAGTTTAAACAAATTTTATTTTCAAAAAGGACAAACAATGCCACTTACATTAAAATAATAATTACGTTTTAGTAAACTTATTCTAATGGTCGCCGAACACTCAGTCCGTAACTTCATATATTAATTACTATTATTAAATAAATTATGTATAAAGACCTATTATATTGGCGCGTGGTATAGAATTCCAAGTATTTGTACCTATTACTATTAAGTATTCCGTGGTATTGAAAACTGTTTGATAAGTTCAAACCCCAGCTTGAAACTAATTTATCATTGAAACTAGATTTTGTTGAATAGTAAATTTTTTGTACGCGGTAAAATGCCATTTGCTATGATTGACGAAGTAGATGTTTGACTTCGGACTTTTAACGCTGTTGTCCATCACCGGTCTGTGTATTTTACGTATGACATAAACAGGATTGTCAGAAGTCAAAAGATCTATCCGATATTTCTATAGCTTCGCTTCGTACGACATCCGAGGGACGAAACGGGGTGGTCTTATGCCGCTACTTCATGATACTATGGATTTTAAGTATTTTACAGCAGTATTCGGTAATGCTACAATTCAAAATAATTAAATAAAAATATATGACAAATCAGTACTTAAGAAATTATCGCACGAAATCAGAGAACATTTACTGGAAACGAAGCATACCATCTTGGTATTTGGGGGTGATAATGAATCTGTATTTTGGTTCTTAATCGAGGGTAGATGTAGATTTCTATGGGTCACAGCATCAACTTATGACTGACTGATGACCGTGATGGACTGTGAGCTTATTTGTCAATAATATTCTATAAAAACAAAAACAAAAAACACAAAGTAAATTAGATACAACAAAAACTTGAATGTTTGACAAAAAAAGATATTTAAGCATAATTTTAAGGAATTAATCGACACGGCCTACCGTACAAATCTCTTAGACCTACCTTATTTTTCCATTCAACTCCTTCCATTATACGGCGTTGTTGATAACATCTAGTGATGGTGTGTAAAAAAGAACAATACGTATTCGTATGACCACAAAGTTAATTACCATAAAGTCGCGGTAGATGGCGACAACGAGGTTCTCAGAGCGACGCTCCGCTGGTCAGGCCGAGACATTTCACTTTACGCGCGTATATTCAACTCCTTAATATTATTCTGGCCTGGTATTACAATGACAAGTTAATCATCGGTCACTGAAGTGCACTGATGTAGCACAACCGTATACTTGTCCGTGATACCGTATACCGTATACTTTTACTGAACTGTAGATCCTAGGTACAAATAACAATATCTAAAGTTTTTGTGTGGAAAATATAAATTACTGGTTTACGAGTCAGTTAAATTCTGGTTTACAACGTATCGTTGACCTTGCATCGGACATAGGAAAATAAAAACGAGTGTGATTAAATTTCATTGCGTTGACGCTGATGAAAACAGTGCAAAATATAATTTATGATTATTTAAATATATTTAAATAATCATAAATTCATAAATAAGGGATATTATAGTATGTAGTTTCTGCAAGTCATGTCGACATAAATTTTGACGAGGTAATTTGATACAATAATAACAAATAATACTTCTATTTGACGTACCAAATTAAATGTAAAAATAATAAAGTAAATTTCTTCTAATCTAGTTTAAATTTACAAAAACAAACATGCTATTCCATATCGTCGCCATTACCACACTTTCATATTAACAAAGGTCCGGCCTGAAAACAAAGAAATGCGTTGTTTTAAATAACAGAACGCAATTTAAACTGAGTTTAACGAAATATTGTTCTGGCCCGAGTACCTAAGTTTAATTAAATAAAATCAGGTGAGCTGAACTAATGAATTCAGTCGTCGGCGACACACTAATCACAATGTAATTGTGCGACCGTTTTAATGCTAATGTAACCGGTGGACGTACAGTCTTTCCTGACGTTCTTCGTATTATTATTTTATCGCGTTATAACTTGCACTTAATCTCGTGGTAAATTTTTAGGTTATTTCTTATTCGATTGTCTTTATCATCATTAACACCATAACAGCTAAGCACGGACCTACTGGTGATAAAAGGGCTACCCTGTAGATTACTACAAAGTACGGTTTTGAAGGAATTGCTTCTGTTGACTAGCTGGATGTTTCAGTAACATCCTGACGTTACTCCATCTAGTTGGGTTTAACATATTTAATAATGCATACTCCTTTTAGACCATTTTTACTGTAATAAGGCATTCCCATCTTATTTATCAGAAGTCACAACAACGTATATAGTCGGAATATTTGTTCTAGTTAAACATCGGGTATATTATAATAACCTCACGCCTAGCGTGGTGTTCCAAGCAAATTGACAAGGACGTTACACATAACCTTTGTCTTGTCCATGTTCATTTTAAGACATATTTGCTGGATACACTGTTGAGACATAGTGCTAAAGTTCTTCAGCGATTCTGCTATGATGACTATATCGTCGTTTAATCGAAGGTGAAAGATATATTAGCCATTGACTATAGAACAGCTATATGAGTAGGTGTTAATAACAACACGATATAATGGAAGGAGTTGAATTGAAAAATTGGATAGACCTAAGTAAGTAAGAGCCTTGCACGGCAGGCCTTGTTAATTTCTTTAAACTTATAAGTACTTAAACATTTTTTTGCTAACGAAATATTTTAAGAATTCGTACTTGTTGTTGTTATGTTACTTATTTACCCTGTTGTTACATACGATAATTTATTTACAATGTTTCTTTAAATAAGATCAATGTGAATTGTGAGATTGCCGAATATTAATGTCAGATTTTTTCATAGATTAAGGGTGACAAACGAGCAGACAGTCCACCCGGTAAGTGGATGCTGTGGTCCATAGACATCTACATTTATCCTCGATAAAAAATCAAAACGTAGATGCGTTATCACCCCGGAGGACTAAGATGGAATTTCCAGTAAAAAGGGGTATCCGGATCTCTAAACTATGATACTGACACGAAACACAGCTGCTATTTAACGCTGGAATCCCGTGAGAGCGTGGTCCTTCCCCGGTCGAGCCGAACATTATACAGCTGCACCGTGGCTTTATCACGTATAAGAAGATACATAATATGTCAATCAATAGTGCTATGTGGTAGCGACGTAAGATTATCCGTCACACCTGTAGGTGTAGTACGTGGTGAGACGACTATGCGTAATATCAGATAGATCTTATGACTTTTGACAAACTTCTGTATTAAAATCCCCCTTGGTAGCGTGTAGAAGTGACCGCGTAGCGGCGATGTAAGAATATCCACTACCAAAGAATTCATTACAGGAGGAAACAAACTAGGAGATAGGTAGCAACGTCTAAAAAATTAAAAAACTGCGGTTGCTGACATGCCTGCCTAGTGTGTCAACTATGGCAAATGTAGGGGGGGGGGGGCTTTTTTTTATCAATATATTTTTGATAGATTGTTTCAGTAATTCCATTTACGTCATATGTAATCTAGAAGAACGTATAAATACGTCCTTTTTGTCTCTCTATTTTGATTCCTAATCAATAGATATATTTAAAAAAATTAGCACTTACGGTACCATTAGGTGAGTAGTGTGCTCGTTGGTCAATCTTACTTCTTAAAAATATTTATGATTTGTAAATGATTGTGTTCTAAACTGCTTTTTCCAATTATATGTTAACTTAACGAATACATCCCGTACAGAGGTATCCTATTAGTATAGAAGTTTTGCGTACAAAGATACTTTCTACAGTAACCTTCCGACTAATCTTTTAAATACTTATAGTGTCATGTTGTTTATACAAGTTGCGCTTACTACCCTTTTTACCTGACGCCACAGTATCCGCTTACGATCATGTGAACTGGTTTTCATTTGTCATGATAATATAAAAACTTATCAACATCGAATTTTAACTAATCTACGCAACTACAAGCCAGGGAGTGTCTTACGACATTATTGTCTTTGGTCTCAGAAATCAGAAGTGGTCAAATTTATATTTAGAATTTACAACAAACAGACCTTCTTTAATGACTTCTTATATTTTGGCGAATACTACACATTAGATGAAACTAATTTTACGGATTTTATCGCGTTTAATTTTGACATTTTAATTCCCGACGTTTCGGGTGCTTTACAGCATCCATGTTCACGAGGGGTGGGGGGCTGAGGTGTTTGACGTCTCGATGCCATAGTTAGCGACGCCTACCTTCAGTTTTAGAATATTAATTTTTGGTCCGATTTACGCGGAACGAGCTTACAGTATCTTGAAGTCTTGTAATGGTATGCTTGGGTTTAGATTTAATTTTAGTACTTATAGAATCCCAAGTACCTATCCATCTTTACTATTGAAATCAGGATGTTTTGCAATTTCAATAGCCTCACGAGTCATCCTTGGTAGGAATCGGTGTTCTTTTGCGAGGATATTTGGTCTGTCAAATCTAATGTGTATGTAATGGCGGGGATGATCCTATGCTAAAGAACGTCTATTAATGAATAATAGTTATAGCAGTTCTATAGTTAGAAGCACACACATACAATCACCGACGTACAAATTACGTGTCCAACGCGGTTTGATTATTATGTGTGCGATAATTACACACACACCATGATCACGCTTGTACGCAAACATTATCTAATTCCAACACGACCAATGAGAAAGCTGTTATTATAATGGCAGTTTTAATAGCACGATGATAATTACTTCGCAGGTTCATTACATTGCTCCAGTATTAAAGCGGGCCGGGCAAAGGGCCAACAATGTAGGGATGCGTTCTGTAGATTTACGATGGAGCCTTGAAAGCATAATGTGCACTGTTAAAACATAAATAGTTAAACTAAACAGGCAACACTTCGTCTTTATTTATTTATATGTTATATACATAGTTTGTATGTAATTTTTTTCGATTACATATATCCGAAATTTAAAAGACCTTTTCTCTTCCAAATTTTGTGCTTATTTCTTCATTTGAGATTACTTTTTTACTTTTTTTATAAGCTAAAAGTTGCAAATTAAGCCTCAGTTTTTTCTAGCTTTTTAATAAAGGCTATTAAGAATGTGCCAACTGACACACAAGCTTTGCGTGCGTGAGACTTGCCCATGACTTGCTCACGACGCTATTCGAGCGGTTCGGTAGAGAGCCGATATTCGCCTTTTAGTAATGCTATTTTCTATTCACTATACTGTAGGATTTAGGTTTTCCGTATATTTTAAGTTATTTAAGGCATTTGCGTATATTTCTTACTTATTGTTGTATTCCTTGGAGGAGACCTAGATCTAGCAGTGGACTTGTGCTATATTGTGGTAACTAGATCCTTGTCATTTCGTTAGTAGCACTGCTGGTGAGGTGAGGCACTAGGTGCGAGAACTCTCTAGGAGTTCATCTTGGTCACACTCCTGCCTATTTCTGATGCCAAATAACAGCGATGACACTGCTAAACCGGAAGTTAATGGGTTATAGGTAGCCAGTATAACTACAGGCTGCGAGGCATTCCATGTCAACGCTGAGTGGTGACAACGCATCTGCAGCCTTTTTTGTTTGAAACTGGCTGCAGCAGCCACTTATTATCAGGTGGACTATAAGTTAGTCATTTAAGTTTTATAAAAAAATTGTTGTTGGTTGGTATTTTAAGAAGTATTGGATTAATTTTGAACTATAGCGGCCACAAAATTTTTATCTTGAAGTAAGAATAATAAACGATCACACAGTCAACTTATTGGTTAGTGGATGTTATGTACAATATACAACCTTGAATAAGAATCGAAATCACTCCCCTAAGAATCGAAACGCAAACGCGCTGTCACAATTCAGGACTAGAATTAAATGGTTCGTTATCATTAAAAAGTAAGTTAGCTATTTGCTTGTGTTTATGTGTGTGTGTGTGCACGAGCGTTCGTGCTTGCGCGCGCGTGCGCGCGGCCGCGCGTGTGTGTGTGTGTGTGTGTGTAAACTCCCTGTAACTTTTGAACGGATTGACCGATCGAAAAGCGGGTCACGACACTCAAAAGAGTTCTCCTGCCACTAGATTTCATGTGAAATTTAATCAATTCGGCTCGGTATGTTTTTAAAATGTTAAAAAAATGATTTTTTAGAGATTATTTAAAAACTAATGTATCGATCCACTCCAAAATTTAATCAGTTGTTAACTTCGTAAAACAACATCAAAATTGGTTTATTCGTTCAAGAGAAATCTATAAGTGAACCGTATTTTTTTTAATGTGGTGGCCGTCTTACGCTGTACCAATATAAAACAAAAATAGAACATTGTTTCAAACAATATTGATAAGAAATTTATACTTAGGTACTGAAAGTAATTCTTATGTTTTATTTAATATTGGTTCGACAAACATGGTTCTCCGTCCTGGGAAGAACCGGCAAAAAACAAAGCGGGGCTTTTTTAACAGAAAAGTTTTTCCATTGTGTATTTTGTTGCACAATAAATTATACAAATCATATCTCCATTTCATCCCGTGGGTGTCATAACAGGCAAATGTGAAGACCTAAAAAGAGATCTTATAGCTTACGATATGTAGTGGTGTAACTATCCCACTTATGCCAGACCCAAAATACTGAGACAGGTGACGGAGAGCGGTGGCAAAGCTGTAAGACATCGAGTACAGAGTACAAAGAGATATTTATAAACTGATGACGATGAAACAAAAAAAAACTTATTTACTAGAAAATTGCTTGTGTGCACGCGGTTTTATTTAACAGAGTTTATATGCAATTTTTAGTGCCCCTCACCAGTGCGTCTCGTTAGCGAGTGTCGTCAATTTTATGATATGAACTTTCGTTAACTCAGCTAAACGAGCTTTCAGTAAACGTTTTATAGCCGCTATATGTTTTTTCTATGGCAAAAGCGATATGTATTCTATCACGATTATTACTTAAGAATATAATCTATATAAAGTTAAGTTTCTTTAATAAAAGTCTGCGATGACTTTAGTATGACAATCTTCTAAAATAAATTGAATATTCGTGATACTACGTATTATATTCCCGGTTTTGTATAAATGAATTATAGTCGACTGGCGGTATACCTTGGCTCTGCACGGATTATTCCTAGATTCTGGATTCTGACAACAACACCACCGGGTCCAATTGCGTTTTAAAACCAAGTACCCACTCAAATACATTCAAAAGTTTCATTAAAATTGGTAGAGCCATTTTCGAGACTATCGTTAGTCTATATAGAGCAATTGATTTTATTTAAAGATATGTTAAATTTCTGGTAAAGTAAATCAAACATTAAACACTCACTCATATTGATGAACCAAGAAGTAAGTAAGTGGAAATATTCATTCTATTATATTTGATTTCACTTGAACTCAATTTTTAAATATTATTTAAGTTTAAAGCTATAGGTATTCAATAATTTA
>DWHP01004501.1:0-12530 GCA_018247895.1 Parnassius honrathi
CAGCGTAAAATAGCAGCTTAATGCTGCTGTGTTTCGTATGGTGAGTGTAGAGATCCGGAGACCCTTTTTACTGGAAACGGGGCACTCTACCTTAGTCCTCAGGGGTGACTGCGCATCTGCATTTTGATTCTTAATCCAGGATGGATAAAGATTACTATGTTCTCTTATTATCAGGTCGACTGTGTGGTCATTTGTCAACCTTATTCTATAAATAAAACATAGTTTTAGGTGCATATGTGTGTGAACAGCTTTAAATTTTCATGGGTTGGTAAAGAAAGATAACGCATGTCAAGAAGTTGAGCATGGTATAGGAATCACATATTGGTGTGAAATATAAATAATACCTTAACGTTTCAAATGTACATAGTTCTATAACACTAAGCCCAGCAAGACATGTAAATGTTTGGAAACATTTCAACAGAGGATATAGAGAAAGATAATGAAATCTAACTTATTTATCTTCCCGAAAATAATAGTACGACATACGAAATGTTATGTTATTAGCACGTATATCAAACCCGCACACATAATCAAGCTTATGTTTGAATTGCTTCCGTTTTATTTAGGATTTAGTTTTTTTTAGTTCTGTAGTTAAAAGTTGTTTAGTCCATATTATCTTTTGTAACGTGTGTTTTGATGTTTGTTGTAATCAATATTTCTTCTTTCTTTCTTTCATTCCATATTTTTCTTTCTACTATCCTTGAACATTTTGTCAAATGGACTGTAGATTATTGCTTTTTATAATCTTTATATATAAAAATTACGTGTCACGTTGTTTGTCCGCGATGAACTCCTAAACTACTGAACTGATTTCAATGAAATTTTGCACACTGTGTGCAGTTTGGTCCAACTTGAGAGATAGGATAGTTTTTATCCCGATTAGTAACCCTCAATATTTTTTATTGCGAATTTAAAGATTTTTTATAGTAGGGGTTGTCGGAAAGGGCAGAACAATATCCGCCTGACGGTTAGAATATAAATATTTGATATTTGTTATTAATATAAGTAAGGATTAATAAAGTATTAAGATTATTAAAATAACCTATGTTACAAAGTCCTATTATTTATGGCTATGTATATTTTAAAATGTTTTGGTTCCGTAAGTAGCAGCGAGATGAGACGGGCGGACGGATGAGATGAGAAGGTGACCCACCTTGAAAGAATGCCGGACACAATAGCCGTAAAAATAATGACAAACTGGACGCTGCAACAAAAGAGACCGAGAGGCAGGCCTAAAAAGCGTTGGTGTGACTGTGTGGAAAAAGATCTCAGGAAGATGGGAAAGTTTACCAGCTGGAAGAAGGTAGCCAGGCAGCGTGACAACTGGAGGAAGATTGTAGAGGAGGCCAAGACCCACAAAGGGTTGTAGCGCCAACGGAAGAAGAAGAAGAACTAGTTTTAAAGTTGCATTATTTCTGTTAAATAATCTCTCTATTATGCATTAATCTTTGCCTTTTAATAACCCGTCTTATCGTTAGGTAATCCTGTAAAAAGTTTTTTAGCACATATACAATACAAGTTTGCCCTCGTATAATTTATGAATGTAAACAGCTTCCACAATACGGAAGAAAATCCTAGTGTAAAGGAGTATAACTTAATAAAAAAATCCTTTTCTTTTGTTTAAATATTTCTATATTTAGGGCAGTTGCTCAGCAAAATATTAGGATTTGATTTGCTTGTTAGAGGGTTGAGGCCGAACCTCATTTTAATGTGATTCACAGTTCATTCTCCGTCCGATCTCGGTCTGATAAAATATTATCAAGTAAAAAATATGTGTGTGCATTCACACTATCCGGTAACAGTTGGGTTTCGGTCGAATCCCATTCCATTATAATAAATCAGACCGAGATCGGACCGAGAACGAACTGTGAACGGTAAATGATTTTGCAGGTGGATCGGTGACAGCAGCATACGTTATGCACTTTTGAAGACACTGTACACTTTAAGTTAAAAGCTGTCCCCCGCCGTCGGCCTAAAAATTTTACGTTTGGCGCAATTAAGAAGCAATAAAGAGGTTATACTGCTATCTAACAGAACTCATGGTGTTTTGTGGGGTTCCTTCCAAGGGTTGAAGTGGAACTATGGGTTAAGGCTAAAAGGCAAACAAATACGAATTTGGTTTAGTTTGTAGTTTTTTTTTCTTACACTTTTCAGTTATAAGAGAAGTTATACGTGGTAGAGCCATGCTGCAGTTATATTAGTAGTATAGTTGTAGCACGAATGGGTCGGCTCGACCGAGAAAGGACCACGCTCTCCCAGAATACCAACGTAAAATAGTAACTCAATACTGCTGTGTTTTGTATTGTGAGTGTAGAGAACCGAAGACCCTTTTTACTGGAAATGAGGCATTCCATCTTGGTCCTCACAGCTGAAAACGCACCTGCATTTTGATTTGTAATCGAGGATACATGTAGGTGTCTATGGCCCACAGCAAACACTTACCATCAGGTGGACTGTGTACTCGTTTGTCACCCTATCCTATAAAAAAAGAAGTTAGTAAGCAGTGTAAATTAGTGACAGTCGCTTCACGCCTCATATAATTTAAGACAAGAGTCTAAATCACTTTAAATAAAGGTATACACAGGTAAAACAGAATACATTATATTGTTTGTTAAAACTAAGGTTCGGTGTAAGGTTGCAACACTCGGTCGTGACTTGATTAAGGTTTTTTATGGAGTCATTCTTGCCTACTTAATCTAAACCATACGTCTTTACTCGTGTTGTTATCTATTAAGACACTAAGCAGTGATAGTGCCTTTCGAAATCACAAACTATTTATTTCGAGCTCGTAGGACGTTAAGTGGATGAAGCGATTTACGAAAAGAGACGCCTCTTAAAGAAATTTGGATAATGAGGGTTTATCCGCATTAGAAAAGTAAAAAGGTAAGAAATATATTCACTATACAATTTTTTTATAGAACAACGGTGACAATCGTGCACACTGTCCATCCACCTGATGGTAAGTGGATGCTGTGGCCCATAGACATCCACATTTATCCTCGATTAATTAATCAAAATGCGGATGCGTTGTCAACCCTGAGGACTAAGGTGGAATGGCTTTTTTACAGTAAAAAAAATGTCTGCCGATCTCTACATTCATCATACGAAACCAACGATATTATTCGAAAAAGAGGTTACTTATAGTATTGTAGTACGAAACACGGTAGTATTGAGCTGCTGTTTTACGCTGGTATTCTGGGAGAGCGTGGTCCTACCACGGTCGAGAACCATAATATAGTTGCGGTGTAGCTCGACTACAGATTTAAATTCTATATTAAATCTATATTTATACAAGCTACAAGCTTTAATAAGCGACAGTAGCCTAATGGCAGGGCGCGGACCGCGAACTCTAAAAGTTCGTGGGTTCGAATTTGACTACTGGCGTGAATCACTCATAACACAAGCAATTTAAGCTTACCACGACTGGTTAAGTGGAATATTAGTAATGTTTATAGCATTGTTAATATTCTTTTGTATTAAAAAAATACAAGCTCAAAACATATTACATTCTTTTTTATTGGTAATCCTTTTAATTAGAGTTGTATCTGTGATCTCGAAACTGTAACTTTTATGTTTTAAAGGGTAGTGAATCTTGGTCTGAATAAATATGAAAGTGATTTGAAACTCCGGAGAATCGACAGATATGGTAGCTGACTTTTACACCTGACTTTATTATGATGAGTTTTTATATTGATATTTGAACAAAAATAAATATTTATCCAAGTTCAAGCATATACATAAATGTGAGTCTTTAGGATGTGTACCATAAGTTGCCTGCATAGATGGGACTAAAATTAATTGTTAAAAGTGGTCCTGATTAATTTGGTGCTATAGTTTTTATTACGCAGCTAAGCAATAGTGAACCTACCGATTTGTTCTGGTTTGAAGTTTAAGAGAGACAATAATAATGTATCGGTTGTGAGCTATCTTAGGTCCTAGTTGACAACGCATCCGTAGCCTTGTTTGGAAGTTGGTTGTGTTAGTGGTTGTGGTTTGAAGTATCCCCTAACCAAAAAGTGGAATGTTAATACAGCAATCACTTACGTAGTAGAACCATGCCGCAGCTATATTAGCAGAATAGACGTAACACGAATGGGTCGGCTCGACCGGGAAGGACCATACTCTCACAAAATACCAGTGTAAAATAGCAACTTAACGCTGCTGTGTTTTGTATGGTGAGTGTAGAGAACCGGAAATACTTTTTACTGGAAAAGAAGCATTCTATTTTACTCTTCAGGGGTGACAATGCATATGCATTTAGATTCGTAATCAAGGATAGATGTATAATGTCTATGGGCCACAGCAATCACCTACCACCGGGTGGACTGTGTGCTCGTTTGTTACCCTTATCATGTTAAAAAAAAACATCAAAATTTAAAAAAGGAACGTCAAACACCTCAGTTTTATCGTGATAATGATTGCGGCTAAGATTCGTAACTTACAAATAGTATTGAAAATTTCTTCAGCTGTACTTATAATTACATATTCATTCCATTCGCCTGTCGGAGCACCAGACGTACTGTAGGTTACCATCCACACATGGTTGTAAAAGTTACAGCCAATATACGTCCCACAGCTGGGCAGGAGCTCCTTTTATTTCTGAGAGGGTTTTAGGGCAAGGAAGTGTCCGCCGCGCTGCCCCCCTGCATGTTGGCGAACTTCACATCTCTTCGACTTTTTTTTTCTTATTTCCTCACGATGTTTTCCTTCACAGCCGAGCATGTGGTAAATCAGCACTTAAAATTGCATTGTTGCCGACGGGGATCGAAACCGGTTTGCTCGCGTACTGTGAAATTTACAGCGAGCGCTGACCATTAGAGCAACCATGGCTTACTTGGTTTTCTTCTGATTCCGAATAATAGCATTAAACGCTATAAATATTTTTTTATAATGCGCACAACTAAGGAGTGGAATACCCCGCCGGCGTCTGTTTTTCTAAGAACCTATAACCTGGACATCTTCAAGTTGCGTGTTGACAGTCTTCTCCTGGCCAAACTTGCCCCATCGTAGATCATATATTTGCTCCCGGGCTAGGTGGAGGTCAAAAGTGAGCCCTTTTTTAATGAGAAAACAGATAAGGGAATCCATCACCTTCACGTATGTTTCAACCATATATTGCTGCCACGCTTGACAAGCATGTTGGCAACAGCCGATTTTTTGATATTATGATGTTTTATAGAAACGAGCTTATAGAGAAGAAATTAATTGAACAAAAATATACGTGGTAAGATTAAATATTTGTTCGTTGTTCTGATTTTTAAATAACTCTACAACCAAATGGCAAAGAACATGCTATAATATTGCCTAACGAATAATTGGATAGACCCCCAAATTTTAATAGCCTACGCAATCCACTCAAATAATTTGATGACGATCATCGATAGTTACGTAGATGTATTAACCAGTTGCAATAAGAACTTTTTGCGGGTTGTGCTGATATCAGGCTAAAGTTCGGATTGCGTTAGATTGCTTACACCTTAAAGCCTTCTCACCTTATGTTTTCGAACTTATTATTTCTTCCTTTAATCTTGTTAATATTTCCTGATATTTGTTATATTATCAAAAGCATTTTATCGAATAAAAATATGCGTAAAAAGGAAACTGTGTCCTCTTACTCTTCTGTTATATGGAATTTTCTTCCTTTTATTTAAAAGACATGTTAATCCTTCACTCACTAATTACTTGCAATAATTACTCAATACTCTTCAGTCAAGACAGACGGGTTGATAGTAGTGATTATCAGTAATCAACGCCGTATAATAACTTAATAAGCCTCAAAAACCTTACTAAAAAAATTGAACTAAGAAATCTGCCGTAGCAATAAACTCTTGCTTTTGTAAGTCTAAAATGTTTATGACTATATGTCATAAAAAGAATAAAGTTTACAAATGAACTATTGTATATTCTATTTCATAAGAGTGTCGATTACATAATTCATAAAAAATCACGCTTAATATCATGAGTGGCACGTGAAAGCTTGACCGCGTTTGTGTAATCAAATCAACTGGTTATAACCTTTTGTAATGTAACATTGTAAGAATGTACTTCGATTATTGCAATTTATATCTATACATACTAGCGATAACATAAATATGTGGTAACCTCAATTACAATCAACGGATTAAAGTGGCGGATTTGTAACAAGATGTTTTAGATAGTCCCCTAACTATTTTACTATTTAAATTGAATGATTTTTAATAATTTTGACTTTTTTTTAAATTAAAGAGCATGAAACCACCCGATGGTAAGAGTTGACCGCCGCCCATGAATAATTGAAAAACCGCTGGAATTACAGGAGCGTTGTCGGCCTTTTAAAAGGAGTAAACTATTTTCTTGAAGGTCCATAAGTCGTATCGGTCCGAAAAATTCGCCGGTGGTAAATAATTCCCCAAAGTAGTCGTGCGAGACAATCCTAGTAAATCCATAATATTAGACAATATCAGATCATAGAAAGCATGCAGATGATGTGGATGATAATGTGAGTTTTGTTGCGACGTGTAATGGTGAGATTTGGCACCTCGAATTAATCCGAACAATTCCTCAGAGCACTCCCCGTGGTAGATGAGATAGAGATGCAAAGTGATGAAACATCTCTCCGTAGTGCCAGTGAATCAAGGAGATTAGAGAGAACTCAGTCGTTGACGATCTGCGCTAGATGCGGTCTAGTGGAAGGCGATGGCACTGCCTACATGTGAGGCCGAAGGCGCAGGACAGGAAGTTGCAAGGGGTGCGCTGGCATGAAATACTATCCCGCTCTACCGAGCACGCCAAGCTTTTTACAAACCAATTTAGCCTTCTCTTCCAAATGACCACTGAACTTAACGTCATTTAATATATCGACTACGAGGAGGAGTGATTGGTGCGATACGATAAACGGGGGTTTTTTTAGCGGTAAGTGCGCAAGCTGGTGTCTTTTGGGGATTACACTGGACTAGATTTAGTCGCCTCCAATCCGAGACTTTGTTCAACAAAAACTCGGATTTTGATTGTATAGTTTCGGAGACCCTTTTCACTGGTAACGTGGTATTCCATCAAATTATTATCTCAGGGGTACCACGAATCTACACAAATTTTAATTCTTAGTCGATTATTGATATAGGTGTTTAACTTCGTGATTATTCGTCACCCTTACATTTCTTAAAAGTCATAGCTGTTTAACATATCTGGAAATTAGGTTACGTAAAAGTCTACAAAATTGAGCCCGTAGGCACGTTAACTCCAATATATGGCAGCTAAGCTCTATAACTACCTTTAAAAGTCACCTAAAACAGTACTTGTTAAGTGCTCAAAAAGACCTAGGCATGGTTAACACTAATGCTAACATGTCCTATATCTGATGGTTATTTAAGAGGTACATTTTATGTTCTATATTTTATTTTAATTTATTTTATTTTTATTTTTGCTGATGTTATTATGTTGTTACAGTTTCACGCGCAGTATCTTACTAATAATAAAGTATTTAATTAGTATTCTGTCATATATTATATACATATTTTATTAATCATTTATTATATGAGTAATTATATTTGTTTCTTCATAGAGTTCACGTATACTGATTGTTCTTGCGTAAGTACACGGTAACTGGTGTTAGAGGTGAAGACGAATGCAATCCAGGGGGCCAATAGAAAATTAGCGTTAGGTTTCCAACCTGACATCATGCTGAATTGGTTCCTATCTTTTGGCATCACCCTGAGGTACTTGTTTTAAGAATATAAATTATGTATATATTTTTTTCTCTTTTCCTAATTTTAACTGGCTGTTTGTTTATTCATAAATTGTTACTTTTTTTGTTTTGACTTTGTTTCTGTGTTCCGGTGCCTTTTGTGTGTCAAAAAATAAGTACTTTTCTTTCTTCTTTCTTTCACATTCTCACAGAATTCCAGCGTAAAATAGCAGTTTGACGCTGCTGTTTTTCGTATGGTGAGTGTAGAGAACCGAAGATCCTTTTTACTGGAAACGAGGCATTCCATATTAGTCCTTACGGGTGACAACACATTTGCATTTTGATTTGTAATTGAGGATAGATGTAGATGTCTCCTGGCCACAGCAAACACTTACAATCAAGTGTACTCAGTGCACGTTTGTCACCTTCTTTTTGTCTTTCTGTTATCCTATTTTAAATTCAAATTGCGTTGTAATGCATTATTTTAACCGATTTTACAGCCTACGCACTCATTTGTATGGGTCGGTAGGTTACATTCGATTTGGGATAATTTCGAACAAAAGTAGAAGCCTTATTTACTCGTCTTTTACTCCTTATTAACGATAGAAAGTATTTTTAAGAACTGCAATAACAGTACATCATTATTTATATACCTGAACTAACGCTAAAATTTTTATCTTTTCTTTATTATAGTAATAAATAAAAGGGAATTGTAATAAAGGGGATAATAATACAATATTTAATGATTGTAGGAAAAAGCAGGTACAGACTTTTATCCTAACCTAAAACTGTGTTTGATTAAAAAATATTGAGGTAAGAGGTGAGCTAAGAATGTGTCCGAGAGAGGACGACAATCGCAACACAATCTATAAGATATATTTGCCAGTCCAGTAAACGTCAACGTTGTTCTACTTTTTCCTTAGGTGGGCAATTAGACGGCAAAAAAAAGAAAAGCGGTTGTTATTAAAAGAACGAGGCCTCTTTTCCGTCGAGATTGATGTTAAATGTAAAATGTAGGTCGTTTTTAACCCTAATAGTTATATAGTCCCCAGTAGCACTTATAATAAAATAATGATATTTGATAATATTTTTGAGTTGGTCGTAATAATAAGTATGAGGTGAGAGTGAGGGTGAGTGAGGTGAGTGCATGAGGTGACCTTTTGATCAGCAATAAACTTTGGAAAGGCCTAAATTAATGAATAAACCAATAATAGTAATGTCCTCCAGAACAAATTGCAATTACGGCGGCTAGTCTCAACAGAGACCAGTACTAGACTGCGCAGGACAGGATTATATCGCAAGTTAGTGTGCACATGCACAGGTGCACTCTCTATTTCTTTACTCTCATAGCCCGATGGAACGGCAACCTAACTGAAGAGAAATCAGGCCTAACCTATCAGACCACAAGACGAGCAGGCGTACCTTCGACCACTAATCAACGAGGCGGTCTTGAGTAGTCCACTGCGTAACATAATCCTTCTTCAAGGAATGCCATCTCAAGTCAACCGCTGAACATAAGCCTCCTTCAAGCAATGCCACAAAGCACGGTCCTGATCCATCTGCATCCGTGGAATTCCACTTGACCGCATCCAGCGCAGAGCGATTCGAATCATCGGCAATCGAGTTTTTTCTGATCGGTTTTATTCACTGTTACTGCGTAGGGATGTTGCATCCCTTTGCATTCTCTATCGTATCTACTATGGGAAGTATTCTGAGGAATTGTTCGGATTAGTTCCAGCCACCAAATTTCAAGAATGCCCATCGCGTCAAAATTCCTAATACCATCCTCACCATCAGGATTCTTGGCGGTCCACTACTGTACCTTTTACTAGGAGTTTTCTTCCTCGTATAACTTCTCTGTGGAATTGGTTACCACCGGCTACTTTTCCGAACCTATACAACTTAGTGACTTTTAAGAAAAGAGCTTACTCCTTTTTAAAAGGCCGGCAAGGCATCTGCAATTCCCTAGGTGTTGCAGTTGTTCATGGGCGGCGGTAGTCGCTTACCATCAGGTGAGCAGCATGCTCGTTTCCCCCCTCTTCTATAAAAAAAATCTGTCAAAATAATCACTCCATATAGTTGAAACAAACACTTTCACATTTTGATTGAAATTTATTGACATATAATAACTTGTATACTTTTACATATGTAGTGGTGGCGTAAGTATTTCTATTACTTCATATTATCATCCCGTGGGGATCGTAAGAGATAACAGAGGGAAATGAAATAGTGGATTGGCAGCAGTATCTTCCTAATAACAACTCAGTCACCTGCCGCGCTGGGTACTATGGCAAATTTTCTCCCCATGAGGTAATCTAGTGGACTTTTAAAAGCTGTAATGAGTGAATTATTAAATTCAAATAAAAGCCAAAACTGACCTAAAAACGTAGCCGGCATGTCATTAAGCGAAAAAATACAGCACTGTGATCTTGGAAATATGCCACGGGGAGAAGGACTTTATGATTTTTTTTTGGTATTTTTTGTGTGAAAATAAATAATTCATAATTTAAAATTATTTATTTTAAAATTAAGAAAAACTTTCAAGCAGTCATCAACTTATGTAAAGTCAGTAAGATCGAAACTTAATAAAAATCGCTCTAAGAATTTTATAGCTCAGTATTTTTCACTAGCGATATAGGTTTTTATTCCTCGATAAAATTTTCCCCAATGGTCAACGTAAAATCGTGGTTAACGATGAACTGTTATCAGAGAGTTCTTTTAGTATCGGCCTTTCACCATTTTACAGATGACTGTTTTTTTTTTGATGGTCGATTTATTACATATTTAAGAAATAAAACCAAAACGAATAGATCTTTGGTGTTTACGCTCGATCCACGCTAGTCTCGAGCGGGGAACCAGTATGATGGCGGGTGGCGCGGGGAGAGATTCGCCCGCACCGGCGCGCTGTCAGGCAGTCTGTTTGAAGCTGCACCGGCAGCTGACGCGTCGAGGAGTTAAATCGAAATCGTTATAAGCGCTTGACGGCCACCATTGTGTTAGCTTAGTTTCGTTAATATATGTGACAAAGAGGCCTTTCTTTGAGACTGAGTGATTGATTTAACTTCGCTTGCTATTAATTTGTGTCGAGGAGTAGCTTATGCGGCATTTTTGATATCAGACTAAGTAATTTGGACTGTAGTCTAGAAATATCAATTGTGCGCGGCTTCAGTGTCATTTGTAGGTTGCGATAAATATAATAATATATCTTCGCATTACAACCGCCTCCTTACGTTATCGTGTTTTTTCATATCGGTGATAACGAAGCTTTCTTGAGTTCGAATGATTACTGTAAATTCGATTGCCATTAATTTGCACCGACGCGTGGCTTGTGTAGTATTTGGTATTGTAAAAAGAAATTTTGCTCTATCGGAGGACCGCTGAACTTTGTGACCCGGAAAGAAGATCGCGTTACTCTTAGACTATAGTTTTGTGCTAAGTGACGTTAGACCAGAGTGCTCAGCGGAAGCGGCGCCCGGGAGTGAGTGCCTCTCTTGAAGTAGGTCCACGACAGTGGGTGTCGCCGCTTGCCTCGGTGAAGTCAGTTCATATAATACACTTTCTTATACTACAACCACTTAACTCTGACGCTACCTAGTGGTCGACCTTACTTTGGAACTGGTTAAGTTTGTTTGCTTGCTACCCATATGTATAATAATTATCCGCAAGCCATTTGGGCTCCACCCTTGGTTGCTCGTCGAGGGGATCACTCATGGGCCCCGATCTCGTCGACCTTTGTTGGGGCAACTAAGGGCGTGTACATTTGCAACTGCTTTTCTGCAGTACTAGCCATTTAAAATCAAAATAGTTTTTGTTTAGCTAAGCATTCTAATTTCAAAATAATTTTATTTCAAAAACTTTAAGTTTTTTTCTCAAAATAATTCATTTGATTATTGATTAGCGTACCGCATTGGAATCATTTTCGTGATCATAAATACGTTAAAAACTCGAGTTATTATGGAATACGCGCACCATCGTGGCAGTAACGCGGCACAAGCAGCACGCAACATCGACGTTTACGGAGTGAATTCTACAAGCGAACGCAATACCTGTTATTGGTTTGCCACTTACGTTATGAAAATGTCAACCTGGAAAATGAATAAAATAATAGATGGCTCTAGAGTACCCTGACGATGTTCTTTGTATACATAATTTTATATTTTGTATCCTCTCAATACCTAAACGGTCAAATTCGAACGCGGCGTTATTCCGTCAAACTCCCAAGCGATCGGATTCGACCGCGGACACCCACAGAATTTTAAACCATTCATAACTCACAATTATTTATTTGCATAGAATATCCTTCTGTTGTGGATGGGTTGGTGACTAGTGTATCCTAAGGGCTTGTGTATGAAAGAAAATGAAGTGACTGTTCGCATATGTTGTAGTTAATTTATTCTCTACATCAGAGATGCGCGTTCACCTGGTACACTTAGAAAGGGACTGCCTACTACACTCTAGCTAACCGACTTACAGACTGCCGTTCCGCTGACGGCGGTCGTTATCGTGTTTCATGCGAATTACATGTACATTGACACGGGCGATGTGTGTGTGCTATCTCAGCAGCACCCACACTTCCTATACATTCTGGACTTTCGGGAGCTTACCTTTGAAAACGTAAGGTCACGTATACCTAACGTTATACGTATATTAAAATTCCGGAAAAATTCTTCCCGATTGGAGCCGCGGTAGTCCAGAAAGTAATAGAGTAAAACTTTGCTACTAATAACATACACAAGCAGATAACTGACTGATATGTTAGTAGTGAAAACACGACATTTGATCACAAACACATAAAGTTTGTGATTAGAGTATCACCATTTTATAAAACTGTTGCTTTTATGGATGCCAAAGCGACCTTCTGGGATTT
>DWHP01004502.1:0-12530 GCA_018247895.1 Parnassius honrathi
GGATCGTGCCAAATGGAAGTCTGTAGTCTCTGCCTACCCCTCTGGGTGACAGGCGTGAGTGTTTATGTATGTATGTAATATATGGTCTTAGAAAAGTTCATTTTAAGAAGTAACTAGGGAAATTTACATCGCTCCAAACACAATAAGAGAACGTTAATATTATTACTTAAATGAGCAATGGAATTCAATTTATACAAGGATATAAATTTACAGCAGTAAATTAAAATATTTATTGATGCAGTCACTCAATATAAGATTAATACACAACAAAGTCAAAAATATTTACGTATAATTAATTCACTTCTTTATATAATATAAACAAAATCTGGCCACCTCTTGAGTTTAAATGTAGTTTCTACTAAATAACTGGTAAAAGTTATCGTGAAACAGTCCATCAAATGCAATACTGCAACTTAATCTGTGGTTTAAGATAATTTGACTGCCATATGGCGGTAACAATAGGGCAGGGTCAATAACATGTGTAAGCATACCGTCAGCGGGACGTCCTACTTGCTTGCGATGACCCAACAATGTCCCTATACTTCTTAAGAGTCGATACAACTGAGCCCAAATTTATTTCATAGTTTATTTTCTACATACTTATTTTATTTACTTATTTATAATACAGGTAAATACTTTTTTTAGTACATTTATAACTACGGGGTTAGTAAATTAACAGAAATTATTCTTTATCATTAAACATTCTGGGACTGGAATCCATAAGTACGGTGTGTGTTTCATCAGCCACTACAGTTTTCGTTGTGCACGATCAGCTCATCGTCTTCTGGTCTATCCGGAAGCTTTGAAGCTCCCTTCTTACGTGCTTCCTGAGAAATTGAGCAATTGAATCACAAGCTTTCTTGCAGACTGGAACATGAAATTCGTAGTTGACGGTGCATGCTCCGATTACAAGCCCATTAATGCTGGTGTTCCACAAGGCTGCGTGCTATTACCAACGCTATTTCTTCTGCATATCAATGATATGTTGCAAATCGGTATTTAATTGACAGTACTGGTGATGGTCTATACACCGGCTATTTTTTTTTATAGGATAAGGTGACAAACGAGCACACAGTTCACCTGATGATAAGTGGTTGCTGTGGCCCATTTAAATCTAAATCTATCCTCATTATGAATCAAATGCAGATGCATTATCACTCATGAGGGGTGAGACGGAATGCCTGGTTTCCAGTAAAAAGGGTGTGTGGTTCTTTACACCCACCATATGAAATAAAACAGCATTAAGCTACTATTTAAAGCTGTTATTCTGTGAGAGCGTGGTCCTTCCCCGGTCGAACTAACCCATTCGTGTTACAACTATACCACTAATATAACTGCGGCATGGCTCTACCAAGTATAAAATGCCATGCCAATATTTCTCAGGAAAATGTCGTCAAATACCGGGCTAAACTTGTGTCTGAAGTAGCGTCCTTGTTGAGTAAAGTTTCAGATTGGGGGCGACTAAATCAAGTCTAGTTCAATCCGCAGAAGTCTCTCTCCTCAGTTTCAAGGTACTCCCCTTGTTGCTGCAGCCAGTATCGGAATCCTCGGCGCTGACAATCGAATAATGTGCAATTTCGGTCATTTGGAAGGGAAGGCCAAATTTACCTCTAAAAAAATTTTCGTGCTCAGCACAGCGAGACAGTATTATATGCCGGCACACCGCTTGCAACTTTACAAGACACTTGTTTGGCCTCACACGGAATCCCCAATGCCAGCTCCTTCCACTTCACCATATCCAGGGCAGAGCGGCTCGATTCTTCAATGAACGAGTTCTTTCGATCGGCTCGACTCACTGGCGCTGCGAAGATATATCGCATCCCTTTGCATGTTCTATCGCATTTACCACGGAGAGTGCTTTGAGAAATTTCACCAAATCGCGACAAAACATACGTTACCATCCACATGATCCAGATGCTTGGCGGTCCACTACTGTGCTATTTACCAGGAGTTTTCTTCTTTGCACGACTACTTTGTGGAATCGTTTACCATCGGCGATTTTTCCGCCGATGGTACGAAACAACTTAAGGACCTTCAAGAAAAGAGCTTACTCCTTTTTAAGAGACCTGCAAAGTACCTGCGACTCCCCTGGTGATGCAATTGTTCACGGGCGGTGGTCAACACTTACCATCAGGTGAGCCGCATTCTCGTGTGCCCCCTCTGCTATAAAATAATTAAACGAGGTTAATAAATATGTTATATTAATTAATTTTGACTGCGTGGCGGTAGATTAAAATAATCTCTTCTTGTATCGTAAAATATTAATCAACCTTTCTCATACAGGAGGTATTGCAAGAGACGCTTTAGGGAAATTCATAGAGAAATAATATTGTGTCTTCAGAAAAAAGGATACATTATCATTACATATATAAAATACTTGAACTGACAGAAAGAAATACAAATTTATGACAACAAGTATTCTGTGCCAATACCTTTTCAAGCGGAGAGAACACGGCAAATCGTATCTATAATGTAAGAGGGCTTGAGGCCCAGATTTTGCAGTGGACTATTTGAGGAGAGGAAGAAGAAACAGTTTTTCGACATTTGATAGTTGTTTCAAGCTTCTATGTATTATAAAATATGAAACGTATTATAAAATGGAAGGCTCCGTGGCGCAGTGGCTTAGTAATGAGTGGCGGCGCTGGGGGACGCGGGATCGAATCCCGCGCGGAACAAGTATTTGTATAGCCTACAAGTAATTGTTTTGGGTCTGGATGTTTGCCCTTGTGCAATTTATGTTTGTAAACTACCTCCACGATACAGGAGACAATCCTAGTGTGTGTGTGTAGGGGGGGTAACGTTACAAAAAATAGTGGTAATGACGAAAATTATTTAAAGGCAAGTTAAATACAGTTTTAAATATTAAATTAATTCACAAAAATATTCCATATAACAAACACGACGTACAAATAATTTTAAACGATAAACCAAACAAAAAGTATATACACAGATACATCGAATCGCAGCAACAAAAATGCTACTACTTATCGCAATTTACTTGAACATATTTGTTGACAGAATATAAATACTATAAATAGTTTGTATTATTTATAATTGTGACAACTCTATATCAGTTACTTTCTCAACCAGCTATTACCGCAGGTATCATTTTTAACAATATAAATTTGACCGGACACGGCTTGTTCTTGTAGCACATAAATGACTTCTATAGTTAGTTTGACGTACGCCTACACAAAATAAAGAATTTAACGTTACACAACATTCGCTCTCATAACTTAAATATTTATAGTGTATAATGCATTCATTCATTATTCATTACTATCAAAAATTCGCTGTGAAGACTTCCCTCCCTGTATTGCCTTTCATGGCAGGCAGGTTGGTAACCGCAGTATTTTATTATATTGACTACCTCGTTGGTCTAGTGGTTGTGGTAGTGCGACTGCTGATCATGAGGTCCTGGGTTCGAATCCCGGGTCAGGCCGAACGATCAATTATTGAGTTTTTCCGTCCAGAAATTCTCAGCTGCCCGAAGTCAGAAAGTTGGCGGTGTCTCACCCCCGTGTCTCGGAAAGCACGTAAAGCCGTTGGTCCAGCGCCTGATCTCTCTCCGGTCGTATCGGTTTATCCGTCCCATCGGATTATGAGTATGAGTGAATAGAGGGTGCACCTGTGATTTCGCATACACTTAGGTACTATAATCCTGTCCTGCGCCGATGGCTAGTCTCCGTTGAGGCAGGCCGCCGTGACCGAAATTCGGTCTGAAGGACATTATTATTTTATTATCTTGAATATTTGACAGGAAGACCCTGCTTCTCATGTTTTGTTTCATTACTCCCTGTCCCCTCTTAAGACACACACGCTGAATTACTGCTGCCCAAGAATTACTTTACAACTAGGGGAATCGAAGGTGTGTTGCCGACCTTTTATAGAGGAGTAAGCTCTTTTCTTGGAGATTCCTAAAAAGTATCGTTCCGGAAAACCGTGTAGTGGTAGCCGACAATGGCAGTCTTGCGAGTCTCATATAAGGTAGTATATGTATAATTCATTAAAATGAAATAATTATCATTTTCAAATGATTTATTACTTATATATTAAACGTTGCAAGAGACGATTATGGAAAATGCCAGAATATTTTGATAGCTTTCGGTAGATGATAGTATAACCATTTCTAATAAATCAAATGTAAAGGTGGGTCTACGCTAGAAGAGCCGAGCACGAGTGGAGCATGAGTGAGCATGAGTGAGCTCAAATTCGTGTAATGTGGGCCGACTTACAAGCCTCGATCGAGCGCGCTTAGAACGTTTGGTTCGTGCTCGACTGTCCTCCGCCTATTGTCGGTTTTTCAACGAAAACAAAGGGATATGCATCGCATGCGTCGATTTGCATGTTGTAGGCTCGTTGTATGTCCACACTTGACACTGCGAGTATAGCGGCTCTGATTATGCTCAGCTCGTTCTTGGCTCTTCTATCGTAGATCCGTCTTTAATACTCAGGCCGACGGCATGCAGTACCGTTAAGAGTGCAAGAGACGTCTCTTTGCAATGAAAGTAGCCTTCGTCTAGCAGTGCCTATAAATTAGACGAAGAAGATAGCAATGTAAGTAGGTTTAAACGCCTCGCACCTTTGGCACTGCTTTGACTTGGCCATCGCATGTAAACACAATATATCTCACAAGTAATACATATTATATTAAATTAGATTGCTTAGTGCGATTGCCAAGTCAATCTATATATTTAAAACATAATTTTTACTATTGATATGGTCACTATAAAATATTGTTAGGTTAGCTAATTACGTAATAACTTAAAACAGAAGGACCATTAAGTAGGGACTGAATAAATTAACCGACTTGATATTACATGGATCTCACAACTTTTTACGATAGAAGAACTGAGATGCGAGACATGGTTTTTTTTACAAGTTATGTTTTTCATGGTATGTACAAATTTGCTGATTTCATTGACATGTTTGAAAAATAGTTATTGTTGAAATTTGTCTCAAAATTATAAATATGATGACGGATACGAGGTTGATTGTTAATAGTAGAATATTTATCTAAATGTGATATTATATGATTGTTACTTACTTCAAAGTCATTATGTTTAAACTTTAAAATAATTCCATTTTTCAAGTTTTTTGATTTTATGTCTTAGGCGTAACAGTGTGTCTCTGATGTTACTTTATGTCCCTAATTTTAAATTTTCGTTTTTAAACGTGGTAATCTTCCTGCTTAGATCTGAGTCTATATTTTGATATCTTTATATACTAAATAGGCACCTGTTCGACAGATTTTTTGCGTTTATCTTATTACTTATTCAGTTTTAATGAAAAGTTGTAGACTGTTTTTGGATGCCGGTAACGCAAGATACAATTAATTGTTTACTTTTAATCTTGCGTTAACAATTAAATAAGAAAACAGATTCTTTGTATTTTTGTTTTATTCAGACTATATTGATATTATATACAGGTTACACAGTAGATAATTTTTAGAGTTTGCAAATACATTTTCGCAAATTGCGGCCAAAATAATAAATAAACATCGTGGTCTTTTGAAATAAACAAAGTTGTTGATATTTCTAACATACTTTTCGCGTCGTAGTGCACATATTAAACATTTATTTTTCAATAAAATATTTGGCCTAACCTCTAAGTGAAAGTGTGAGTCAAATAGTTGATTGACCCAAATATTATAAGCTAGATGAGACAAAACAACAAACGCTTTAAATTATTAATTACAAATTCTGAACAGTAAAGGCATACCTCAGAGTAATCATGAGAGGCGTATGAAGAAAGCAAATTGTTATAATAATGTTCTCTAGACTGAGTTTCGGTCACGGCGACGGGTTTCCATGAAAACTGGCCGTCTGCGCAGGACGTGATTAAAGTGCCCGAGTTTAAGCACAGGCACAGGTGCGCTCTCTATTCCTTCACTCTCATCGTACGCGTTAGAGATGGGCCGAATATTCGTTTTATATTCGGTATTTGAGATATTCGGCAGCTTTACCGAATATTCGTATTCGGCCGAATATTCGGCTAAATCACCGTATATTCGTAAAAGTGATACTCAAAGTATCCACTGTATGGAAATGTACGAATTGAGTAATGCCATGTCTTTCATAATTTTACTGTTGGAGGTATATTTATTAATCGGTTAAATCTACTTGTATAGCGTTATGTTTTTGAGGCACTGTAGATTTATTTCCAATTATAGCAAAAAGAAAGCTTGATAAAATTTCGTTTGGAATCAAACAAAGAAACATTACATTACACTCTAAAATAGGTTCAAATAGTAGATCTCCTGCCACTCACTTTCATGATATACTTATCAATTTTCACTTATAATAACACAACGAAATACTTTTTTCTCACAAAAAAAGGTCTAAACAAGCATGTGCCGGCAATTTGCTCAGTACTAGATGATGGAATAACATGTCAGGTGTGACGGGGGAGCGAGGCGCAGAGTCCGGCGCTAATCCCGCGCGCTTTATGGTAACAAGTTTCGACATGAATTGGTTAGGTACCGAGGTAGTCCTGCCAAATAATGTTCGGCCGAATATTCGGTTCGGTGAAATCCATATTCAGCCCATCCCTAGTACGCATACTTTGTGACTGTAATCCGACGCGAACGGACAGAGATCAATAGGATCAACGACTTTATGCGCTTTCCGAAGCACAGGGATGAAACACTGCCACCTTCCTCACTCCAGGCTGCCGCTGAGAATTTCTTGACAGAAAAATTCAATTAGTGATTTAAGTCCGACCCAGCGATTGCTTTTACGATAGCAAGACCAATGAAGCAAAGTAGTGGTAGGAGCCACGCTGCAGTTATATCATGGTTGTAGCACGAATGGATCGGTTAGACCGGGGAAGGACCACGCTTTCACCGAATACCAGCGTAAAATAGCAGCTTAATGCTGCTGTTTGGTATGGTGAGTGTGGAGAACCGGAGACCCGTTTTACTGAAATCGAAGTATTCTGTCTTAGTCCTCAGGGGTGACAACGCATCTGCATTTTGATTCAAATGTAGATATTTATGTACCACAGCATCGACTTACCATCAGATGGACTGTGTGCTCGTTTGTTACCCTTATTCTTAAAAAAAACTGGTGCTATAAGCCTTTTAATTATTAAAGAAACTCTTAATTTCATGAGTTGACTCAAGAAAACGCATAAAGATTCTTAAAGATGCGCTCAATATCAGAATGAATAAAACAAAAATTTACTAAGTGATACTCAAACAAACAACTTTAGTAAACTCAATTAGCAAACGCATCACGTATATCCTGTTTAGATTATAAATAATTTTCCGATAGTATAATGTAAATTGAATTAGTATCAAGTACATTAATTCGATTCAGTTCTATTTATAGTGAAGTTGCTTATTAAAGTTATTATATAAGCTTAATTAACAACTGGGATTAAAGTGAAATTATGTAATTTTTAGGCTTATAAAATTTTCATGTTTTTAGGGCATCTGCTTATTCTCTTCATATGCCTAAAGGCATTAAGTCCGCCAAACAAAAATTTTAAATAAATAAATAATAAAACATTTAAAATAAAAGTATTCAATAATAGGACATTATTATGAGTGTCATGGTAGAGCAATCGCAGCGTATTTAGCGCCCGTCGTTAATTTCATTGTACGTAGGTAACGAGTTCGATTCCCGACGGCGTCACTGAAATTGTTAAATTCAATTTCAAATCCAAATTTATTAATTATCTGAACGTATTTTAATAGACAGATCTTGATATGTATATAGTAAAAAATAAGGTATGTCTCACCAGTAGGCATTTAAATCAAGAGGGGAAATATTAAAAAACTACCTCAAATGGCTTAGGAAGATCCTCCGTCATGCCGAAAATACTGCAGCATTAATTTTGAAATAAAGATATGTTAAAGTTGAGGATTAATGTTAAGTACTATGTTAGACGAAAACACGATTCCGTAAAATTTTTTCGATCCAAAGTTACCTCCAAACTGAATAATAATAATAATAATAAACCGCTAGTATTCGTAAAATACTTTAAATTAGACCATGAAACTTTGCGTACTTACTGAACTAACTATAAATCAGGGCTTGTGTTTTTTTTTTAATTAACGTTATTTTCACTGTTCTTTTTCACTTTTCACAGAAATTACTTAATCGGCATCCTGAAGCTTGTTTCATGATTTCCTGCCGCCCGATTAATCTCGCTTCGGCTTTCTAACTGTGAAGATGTGACACGATCAGAATTATACAACGGGACGACGTAAAATTAAAATGGGAAATAACCGTAACAAAAATAAGAAACGACTGGGTGGCGTAAAGAAACGGGCATAAATATGATAATTGTATGAGTTAATGTTGATGAATGTTGTCGTACGAGGTACACCAAGTGTTCGTGCAATTCGCCGCTGGCTGCATCCCTCATCAGCTAAAGCTACAGCTTCAGTAGATTTAGCGTCATCCAAAGATGTTTTTTAAGCACAACACATTAAAATGTAACTTAAGAAGTTGACTTCAGCAATTTTTACTGATAAGTATAACAATTTTAATAATTTTTAGCCTCCAATATACCGATTCCAAATAACGCTAACTGTAGACTAATCTTTAAAATGGTGTTAAAAATACAAAAAAAAAAAAAAAAAATCAGGATAGATTTGTTAAATTTGTTTCCAAAATGTACCCATTTAACACAAAATTATTTATGACCATTAAAAATATACTTTATGAAAATTAAATATATACTGCATGCAAAAACTATTAATACAGAACTAAATTCCACGCAAATATTTCTTACATAATTTCAGTATTATAATAACTAATTTAATAACTTGATGAATTTGGTCATAAAATTTTTTGTGCTGTTCATCCTTATTTTTAATAAGCTTAGATGCGTGGTAATAAAGATAAAAAAATACTAACTCTATCTAAGAATAAAATAAATGTTCTATATTCCAAGATTCTAAACTTTAATGAAACAACTCATGCAAATTACAAAGAAAAGTCAATTAAAGAAACAGAACAAACTATAATTAAAAAAATCTGGTCATAATTCTTACCCTAGTGGTAACCTCTTTGCTAACGTAGCAAGGCTGGAATAACAACGATTAAGGATCCATTCGTTCGTGAATTACCATCTATATAAGTCTACTGCTTAACATAGGCATCCCTAGATTGCTTCATAGGGGGGATTTTGACATAAATTTCACGCCTGGTAGGTAACCGCAGTTTTTTATGATTTTGAGTTTTTATCAAGAAGGTGCCCTACTAAAGTTTCACTTCGTCGTCTCTCACGATACCCATTCGACGATTATGAGTAGTGGATATTCTTACACCGGTACAATATATTATTACCGGAGTTATTTAGTTTCCTTTTTTATCTCTAAGTAACTTTTTACTGTATTTTTTTAGACAATCAAACAGTTGCGGCACGCGTCACCGCTAAATGTTTAGGAAACATAACGAGGTCGGAAACACAGTAGATAGCCATTTATTTAGAATTCGAGGCCGCAACATTATTTAGGTTGTTTTGTTTTATCAGTGCGAAGGCGCAATTTCGTGCTGAAGTGTAGTATAAGCGAAATGTTCAGATAAAACATTTTTATGGCGGCTTTACTCTCGTATCATTAGCGCTGGCAACATTTTTTTTATATTATTAATACGTTTAAAGTGAACTAACTGCTTTACCTACATGTAAAATAATGTATTAATGTTCTGATGTTATCTCTATCAAAATAAATAAAGAGATAAATTAAATTAAATCACTTTCTGATTGATGTGGAAGGTTTAGGTCCAACATTAACTGATGATAGTGACGATGAAAATAAAATTGATAATAATAAAGTAGTAATAAAATCAAACATCGTAAATCTGCATATTATCCTTTTTTAGAGTAAAAACATTCCTAATTATTAACCGTATTAAATGTTTAGGGCCAATTTTACAATCCTCAGATAAATGTTATTAAGAGAATCAAAATATAGCACAGACTGAATGTTATATTTTGGCATGATTTCTTAAATTTACGCTATCGAATTTAGGTAAGCTCGTTCTGCGTAGACCGGACCAAAAATTAATATTCAAAAACTGACGGTAACCGGGCTAACTAGGACATTGGGACGTCAAACATCTCAGTCTCCCTCCCCCCGTGACCATGGGTGCTGAAAAGCACCTGAAACGTCGGGAATTAAAAAATAAGTTAAAATAGTTAATTAAACGCGATTAAATCCATAAATATAGTTTAAATAAATAATTTAATTGTCACTTTTAATATTCAGTCAGGTTTTATTTTATTTCCCTTCTTTTTAATAAAAATCGTTCCCCCCCCCCCACTCTACGATTTACTTCAATATCGTGGAGACAGTTTACAAACTAAAGTTACACAAGGACAAACATCCAGAACAATTGTATGTAGGCCACACAATTTTATAACTTTTATCTGGTGATTGAAAAATTAAAAGCTTTTTGTTTATTGGAAGCCTCAATTGAATTTCACTTCCTTAATAAATATTTTATCTAAATTAATTAAAAAAATCAAACACCCCAAAGATTCTTGCCAGTTCTTTATGTGAAGGTCTCGTGTTCTGAATTGGTGTATATTCCGACTTTCAAAAGAGCTAAACAAGTTCAAATTGGATAAAAAGTTTTTAATTTGAATGAACAAAGCAATGAAGTGAACTCACTCTTACAAATTCACGTGTGTAATATAATTTTATAGCCTAAGAGTAAACTAAAGTTTTTGGCTGTAAATATCTGCAGAAGTATTTGCAATAATCCATTAATCAATCAAATTTATTTATTTAATGCAAATAAACGATCATAAGTTTTCAAATTTTTGATGAATTGAAGGATAAAATCGATGTCGATTTTTGTTTAACGTAAATCTAAACTGGAAACGAGTAATGTAATTTGTTTAGTATATTTTTCGAAATGTCAGCTTAATCAATAACATTTTGCGTTGAATTTTTTCGTATTTACGTTTAAGATATCGATTTGAATTAATATTCGCATTCGTACAAGGTTATTATTTTTGGTTACCAATTGCTATCACTGTATTTTATATTGTTATTTAATAATAACAATATAATTAATTTGAATATTATTGTTATAAACACATCTAACTCCATTGCTATTGAATACTTATGCAAAACGTAAGTAAACCACGGATCTTGACAGCGTTTTATATAGAACAAAGAATAGGTCTCAGGTCCTCTACACGCACCATTCGAAACACAATAGCATTAAAATGCTATTTAACCTGATATTCTGTGAGAGCGTGATCCTTCACCGGTTGAGCCGAGCCATTCCTGCCTCGACTATAATATAACTGTAACATATCTCTACCACTTACCGTGACTAAAGAAAAGCATCTCAATTATTACATTAAATATAAAAAATTTTACGTGTTGTAGCTCGAATGGGTCGGCTCGACCGTGGTCCTACCACGCACTCTAGCACGAATGGTTCGGCTCGACCGTGGTCCTACCACGCACTCACAGAATACCAACGTAAAATAGTAGCTTCACGCTGCCGTGTTTCGTATGGTGAACCGGTGACCTTTTTTATTGGAAACGAGGCATTCCATTTTAGTCCTCAGGGGTAACCACGCATCTGCATTTTGATTATTAATCGAGGATAAATGTAAATGTCTATGGGCCACAGCATCCACTTACCATCAGGTTGACTATGTACTCATTTGGCACCCTTATTCTATTTTAAAAAAAACTTGGAGTCTACCTAGTTTATGATCTTTTTATTCTCTAATATTCATGAAAAAGATAAGCAAATTTTTGCCATTATAACATACTTCCTGAATATATAATTCAGTTCAAGGAAAACAATTTACGAAACAAACAATTTCCGGTACAAATACTGACAATCGCAGAGGTCATATTTCAAAGACATAGAGAAGAGAGAGGGAGTGTTTGTATTTTATAGAAAGCTGATAATTTATGAGAGTAAAATATTGTTTTATTCAATATAGATCACGTATAATTCTTGTTGAAAGTCATTTATTTACTTTATCACTGGTTCGAAAAAAACCCTCTGTCTTGGGAAGTACTAGCAAGAAACCCAGCGGGACTTTTTGCAAAAAATAAACTAGGTTAACTACTTACAATATATCCATTCTAACAACTACCTACCAACTTGCAGCAAGTGGTGCGGTGATAGAACATATAGTTAAGTATCTTATAATATAAGCACACGCGGATTTTTGACCGTATTACTAGGCGTATCGCACTGTATACTGGTATTGCAAGACTTGTATATTTACTCCCAAATACTCCCGTATATAATATGAACCAAAATTTTGAGAGTTGGGTCTACGGTACGAACTAAACTGAAACGTCCTCCTCCACATCAAAACCACGTCCACTGTTTTACATCAGTACGAGGAGCCATTGTAAGCACACGCGAATTTTTGACCGTATTATTAGGTGTATCGCACTGTATACTGGTATTGCAAGACTTGTATATTTACTCCCAAATACTCCCGTATATAATATGTACCAAAATTTTGAGAGTTGGGTCTACGGTACGAACTAAACTGAAACGTCCTCCTCCACATCAAAACCACGTCCACTG